>PVKS010000802.1:34769-61815 GCA_004027875.1 Aplodontia rufa | reverse complement strand
TAATTCACTAGTTACAAAAACAACAACAACAACAACAACAAAACAAAAACCCCACAAAAACCAAAACAGGTTTTGGAGTTGGGCTAGACCTTATACATGTTACATTCTTTATTTGTTAGATGAGAATAAATATACTACTAATATCATACATTTTATGTATTATCCTTATTCAATACTCTCATGTAAAGGGCTTGGCACATTCCTCAACCAATTATGTAGCAGGATGATGATGCACTGACTTTCCACAGAAAATGGAGGGAGCACCTTTTTCAGGCCAATACAAGAGACTGAGGGACTGCACACAGGTGTGAAAGCACGTGATACATGTGAGAAATGTTTTACAGTATAAGGTTCATAGGGGCTATCATGAAACACGGGGAAAACAAGGCATTCATTAATTCCCTGATACTTAACCGAGCGCCAGCTGTATGTCAATCAGTGGGTCAAATGCTACAGATGCAAGCACATATAAGAAATTATTCCTGTCTTGAGACCATCACAGTTGAGAGGGGAAAGTCAAACAATCAAGAGTACAGTGAGAAGTAAAATTGCCTGAAGGTTATAATTATTTGGGGAAGCAGCCGCCAAAGGCTAAGATATAGTACAAGAGATCTTCAACACTAAGTTAAGGAGTTCAGGATCAGAAAACGAACTAATGAGTTTTTATTTCATTCTGGTGGGTTATGAGGCAGCACTAAACATTTTGGTGGAAGCTGCAGAAATGATAATTCTGGGATAAATATGAAGCAAATACTATTCAAGCTAGAATCCAAAGGAAGGGGGACTAACTGAAAACAACTTTGTAAAAGTACTTGCAACATACAATATATGGCTATACCAGGCATGACCAAAGAGGAAAGGACAGTTATATGAGACATCAACCACATCAACAACCTGGGCAAAGGAACTGAATAATTATATCTTCAGCAAGACAATGGCATTGGGGAAAAAAAGGAGGACTGCTTTTAATCAAAAAGAGATACTACTTAATTTAAGGTGGAGCTTGCTGGACTGATTCCAACCAACTATAAAACTATAAAAAGGATACTTAGGAGGCTGGGTGTGATGGTGCACACCTGTAATCCCAGCAACTTGGGATGCTAAGGAAGGAGGACTGCAAATTCAAAGCCAGCCTTAGTAATGTGGTGAGGCCCTAAACAACTCAGCAAGATCCTGTCTCAAAATAAAAAGGGCTGGGGGATGTGGCTCAGTAGTTAAGGGCCCCTGGGGTTAATCCCTGGTAGCAGAAAGGGCTGGTGGCACTTAGGTAAATTGGAATAGAGTTGGCTACTAGGCAGTATAGCTGGATAATAACCTTAATTTTAGAGATGCACAGAGAAGAATTTTAGATCATGATTTTTTTTTTAATAGAGAGGGACTTTGAGAGATAATTAATTTTATTTAGGTTTTTTTTTTTGGTGCACACGTGTGTGTGTGTGTGTGTGTGTGTGTGTGTGTGTGTGTGTCTTTCGTTGCTCTGACACTTCACTGTGTTCATGGTTCTGGGGTTTGAACTCGAGTCCTGGAGCATGCCAGGCAGGCCCGGTAATCGCTGAGCCACTGCTCCAACCATAGATCATGAGTCTGAGATTTGCTTTTAAGTACTTTGGGAAAAAGATAAAAGGGTTAGATGAAGCAACCAGGAATTGTGTTGATAAACACTGAATCAGTATGGGAGATATATCTTCAGTATACTAGTCAACTTTTGTGTATGTCTAAAAATTTTCATAATAAAACATGTTTTGAAGCTTTTATATGGGGGTATTAGGGATTGAACTCAGGAGCAGTTAACCACTGAGCCACTTCCTCAGCTTTTTTAAAATTTTGAGACAGGATCTTGCTAGGTTGCTGAGGCTGGCTTTGAACTTGTGATCCTTCTCTCTCAGCCTCCCTAGCCGCTGGAATTACAGGCATGAGCCACTGTGCCTGGCTGAAACATATTTTTAAATGAACTCTATTTTGAGATCCATTTTGTTCAATGTATTTGACAGACTTTGACATGGAGACTAACTGGAAGCAGGGGATTTAGACTCTGAGCTAAGGCAGATTTGAGAACACCAGTACAGTGGTGACAGCTGTTTCAGGTGGAAGGGAGTCCCAGGTCTCAGGGGAGAGTGCAGAGCAGAGGGGGAGGAGCTACCAACTGAGCACCCATGGGAAGGCCTGTTGTAAAGGCAGGCAGGCTGGTGGAGAAGGAGGGGAGGGGATAATGAAGGACTTGGTGAAGTTGTGAGAGGTGAGAGTATGAGCAGCCAAGAGCAGAGAGCTGCAGGGAAGATCATCAAGATAGGGGCTGGATTGGAGGACCGCGAGGGACCAGAGATAGTGAACACAAAGTTTCTTTCTGGGACATCTGCAGTAAAGTGAGGAATGGCTGGAGTGACTTCTTAAGTGGAAAATTCAACTAAGAAGTGGCTAACAAGGATCATCTGACAAGATAAAAAATCAGTCTTGTGTGTCTTATGGAGAAATTAAAATTAAAATCAAGAAAAATTTCTGTAAACTCTAGTTGTCCTTAGAATTCAAATCATCCAACTCATCAATGGAGAATCCATCCTTTATTGCTAGCCTATTCTAAAACTAATTGTTAGCTTTGTCTTCTCAAGCCTGAAATTATAATTCCTTAAGGACATGTCTCATGTTTTTCCTGAATACCACACAACAGATGTTGAATAACTGATTAATTCTAGTGGGTGGGGAGAGACAAAATAATAGTTTGAATGACAGGTCAAAGTTGAAAAACTGGTCCCAATTTTTTCTTTTATCTCTGATGTGTCCTATAAATTCACCTGGATGGGCACTGGTTCTTCTCACTGTTGGACCATACCCAAGATGCCAAGTTTAGCAGGTATGATGTGAATACTGGAAAGAAGACTGCAATGGTCCAGGGCCATGAGGCTCTTAATAGAAAACCAGTTTTTAAAAGTCTAAACGTGGAGCCAGGAGACTGCCATTTGAGAGCTCTGATTAAAAGGGAGAAAAAAATTCTCTATTTCTAATTATTTTCTATTCTTTAATGAGTCTAAAATTGTGCTGTTATCTTTGATTTTGCAGTCTTTCCTCTACTTTTTGCATTCTTGAACATCAAATGCAAACTATACTTTGTAGTCATCTTTTACATGATTTCAAATAACCAGAACTACCATTCAAAATGGAATTTTTAAAATCTGAAATACCTTGCATATTTTATATAATGAATCTTGTCCATCTCCTCCTGTGTCCTTGAAGTAGTCATGGGCTGGAAATGTCCGGTTAATATCCCGGGTGATAGCACTGTCCTGGGGAGACTCCTGTGGAAACATAAGGGACAAGAAGGCTCAGCCTGTCAGTGTATGAACACTTTTCAGGTTTACACAGCAAGGCCTCCTCATTTACATATTTTAAAATGCTATAAGGATATACATGCGCATATGCACGTCCACAATCATTGCTTCTTGGGGGACTAATCACTTAAGCCAAAGTAAAAACAAATGTTAAGGGGGTGGGGGGTATGGAAGAAAAAAAAAACTGTTTTACTTTATATACCTCTTGTATCTACTGCAAAGAACTGCAGCAGGTGACCTTTCCTATTTTAAGATGGAAAATGTACTACTCAAAATCAGTTTCCCATAGAAAATACTCAATCTAACTTCAAAAGGTAGAGGGAGGTAAAGGGTTCCTGTTAAAAAAACTGGTACAAAAAGTGCTGCTTTCATTGGTCCTTGGGCATGAAGCCCATGTGCTAGTTCTCAAATGGATAAGAGAGTTGCTGAATTGGGCTTTGTCCAAGTGGCAAATGGTGTAAGAATATATACAGCAATTGACTTGATGTGAAACAAGACCACCAAATGCCAAGGGATTCAAATTTGCTATAAGAAAATATTCTTTTGTTTTTGCAAATGGAGAAAAACTGCTTCCTCTTCTATAACGAGTTAACTAAAACTGAACAAATGTCAACAATGTTAGCAATCCTTCACAAAACATACTGAGCACCAGCTATTTCTAATTCCTCCCCTTGTTAAGTTCTATTTTCTCACATGCTGAAGAACTTTAATAATGTACTGCCTTCCTAGCTAAGAAAGAGACTTGATTCTCCTTGATGAGAATACATCATAAGCGCCATACCATCCAAGAGCCTGGTATTTCAGTTTTAAGATGAAGACTTAAACTGATATTCTTTCCTTATCCAGTAATTTCCCTAGCCGTTGGGGTAATCATGCCCCCAGGGCATGAATACTTTATAATTGTGGAATTTGAACTAAGGAACTTTAAAGCGTATGTACTTTTTTGTGTTGGTTCTTTTTAGTTATATATAACATCAGGATTCATTCTGACCTAATTATAAAAGCATGGAACATAATTTGCTCTGATTCAGTCCCCAGTACTTCCATTCTTCTCCTCCCTCTACTAACCCCTTTCTGCTATTTACTTATTTTTTTTTGTTAGTGTATTCATGATGATGAGATTCACTGTGGTATATAAAGCTTTTTTTTTTTTTTAAAGAGAGAGGGACAGAAATAAACGAAAAAAACTAAAAAAAAAGAGAGGGACTGAGAGAGAGAATAAAAATTTTTTTTGATTTATTTTTTTCATGTGGCTTTCGCTGCTCTGATACTTCGTTGTGTACATGGTGCTGGGGTTTGAACCCGCATTCTTGCACATGGCAGGCAAGCTGATAACTGCTGAGCTCCAGCCCCAAAGCTTATTTTCTTAACTGATAAACTACTTATACCTGCAAGACTGCCAAACTGCTTTTTTTTTCATTTACATATTTTATTTGGAAATCTTTACACAAGTACAGGGAAGCTAAATTTTAAAGAAAATGGATGTCATTGGATTATTCATTTATTATAAAAGAGAGACATGGAAATTATTTACATGATGAAAAGATTTCGGAACTTCAGTGGAATGGGCAGCTTCATACGATGCCATTAAATAGTGATTTATTTCAGTCTACGTAGTTTCCAAGAATGTCACCATCTCTAAATAAGAAATAACCCTTGTCATCTAGAACAACTTTGGTGCCTCCATACTCTGGGAGCAGAACTTTATCTCCAACTTTTACACTGACTGGTTGAATCTCTCCACCCTTTCCTTTAGAGCCTGATCCCACAGCTACTACTGTTGCTTGTAATACTTTTGCTTGAGATTTTTCTGGAAGCATAATGCCTCCTTTGGTTACAGTTTCAGCTGCACTCCTTTCAACCAAAACTCGGTCAAATAGTGGAAGAAACTTTCTAAATGCTTGCCCTGTCATGACTCTCGCCGCGGCAGCTTGTACTCCACTCTTGTGCTGCCGCCGTAAGGAAACCCGCAGTTGGTCCCGCAGAACACGTGAAAAGCCAAATTGCTTTATTGGCACTTATTATTACTAGTTATTAATACAGTGTTAATAACAGTCAAGGTAGCTAGAGACTGTGGTGATCCCTGACAAAAGGGAAAAAATCCAAAGTGAGATCAAAGGCTGCAGCAATTTACTGCATAGTGGCAGCTTCCAGGTGACAACACACAGATAGAGAACTGATCAAAGCTGGGACTAGGGAGTACCTGCATGAGCTGGGGGAGGCAGGGAAAGAGCAAACTCACAGGTGAAGTTTGTGGAGGACAGGGGGCTAGAATTTGTGAGGCAGAGTACTAGAAAAAAATGTGAACAGAAAGCTGCAGAGCCATCTAGAGTGGTCCCTGTAAGTCATGGATCATTAAAAAAAAACAAAAACGATAAACTGAGCACTTCATAAAAAAATTTAAATCTCACTATTCAAAAGCCACTGTTAAAAATATTAAACTCAGAAAAGGTGTAGTGACACACAACCTAAGGCATTCGTAGAGATGTGTTGGGAAGGAGGAAGGAGAGGGGAGGGGCGGGGGGGGAAGGATAAGGGTAGGAAATTCAGGGGGGCTCTGGGGGCAAATCTAATTTTCAGCATATAAATATACATATATATATCATATTGCTTTGTTGGAAGCATTTTTGATTGTACAACAACCAAATTTCTTAATAAAAATTAAAAGATTTTAAAAAACATGAAAAAGTGGGGCTGAAGTGGCGGCTCAGAGGTTGGAGCACTTGCCTGGCAAGAGGACCTGAGTTTGACCCCAGCACCACATACACAACTAAGTGCCGGAGAAACAAAGGCCAGAGGAAAAACTGAATAAAGCCGATTCTCTCTCTCTTTAAAAAACACGAAAAGGTGATCCAGAGAAGGATGAAATACCTATAAAACATATCTGGTAATGGAGCTGTACAAACAACTGACTGTTTAAAAAAGTGCGTTTGCGTGTGCTGGAGGGTGCCGAACAGATACTCACAAAAGAAGATAAATACACGGTAAAGAAGCACTTGAAAAGATACTGACATTTTTAGCCACCAGGGAAATGGGAACTAAAACCACAATAGACTGATTCTATTACACTCCTCCTAAATGCTAAAATTCAAAAGACCCATTAGACCAAGTGTTGGTAAAGGATGTAAAACAACTGGAACTCTCATAAATTGGTGTTGGGGGGCTGGAGCGGTAGCTCGGCAGTTACAGCACATGCCTGGCATGTGCAAGTACGTGAGTTCAAACACTAGCATCACATACACAACAAAGTATTGGAGCAACGAAGGCCATGTGAAAAAACTAAAAATAAGATTGATTCAGTCTTTCTCTCTCTCTCTCTCACTGACCCTCTCTCTTTAAAAAAGAAAAATTGGTGATGGGAATGAAAAATGGTATACATAACTTTGCAAACAGTCTGGCAGTTTCACATAATATTAAACATATTTAGAAGTGATTTCAATTTCTACATATTTATGCAAAAGAAATGAAAATATAAAAGCATGCAAAGACTTGAGTTTGAATGTTCACAGATCAATAATCCAAATGGCTGGAAATAATCTAAAATGTCCTTCAAGGGATAAACTGTGGTGCATCCGTAAAATTGAGCATTAGCAATAAAAAGAAAACATTACGGATATACCCAACAATACAGATGAATCTCAAAAGCATTATATTAGTGAAAAAGCCAGACATGAAAGATTATGCATGTGAAATTCTAGAAAAGGCAAAACGGTAAGTTATAGAAAGAAGATCCGCCTTTGGCAGGGGCTGGGGTAAGGGAGAATGTAAAAAGATATGAGGGAATATTTTTAGATGATGGAAATATCTATCACAGTTGCTGTGGTAAGCTACATTACCATATATATGTTAAAACTCTTTATATTATTCACTGAAAATTGGTGAATTCTATTTATAAAAACTGCAACTGAATAAAGGTTATTTTAAAATGGAAAAACAACAACAAAAAAAGGATATTCAAACAAAAGAAAAAGAGATCCAGAATATTCAAGCTCTTTATTATTTTTTAAATTTTTGGTATCAGGGATTGAAGCCAGGGGTCCTTAACCACTGAGCCACATCCTCAGCTCTTGTTTACTTTTTAGTTTGATACAGGGTCTCGCTAAGTTGCTTAGAACCTCACTAAGTTGATGAGGCTGGCTTTGAACTTGTGATCCTCTCGCTTCAGCCTCCTGAGCCTCTAGGACTACCAGTATGTGCCAGCTCAAACCCTTTAGATTAAGAGATTCTACTACTACTTTAGAAACACACAATCCCTATGTACATTAGGGCCTTAAAATCAGAGGCAAAAATTAGATTCAGAACTTGCTGGTTCAGGGCTTGAGTGGTGGCTCAAAGGTTAAGGAGTTTGGCTGGCACTCGTGAGTATACGACTTCGAACCCCAGCACCACGTACATAATGAAGTGTTGGAGCAACGAATGTCACGTGAAACACTAAATAAAAGTGATTCTTTCTCTCTCTCTCTTTTTTTCCCCCCAGGGCTGAGGACTGAACTCAGGGCCTTGCGCGTGCTAGGCAAGCGTTCTGCCACTGAGCTAAATCCCCAACCCCCAGTCCCTCTCTCTTAAAAAAAAAAGTATGAAAAAAAAAAAAAAAGAAAGCTGGTTCAGTTTCTAACTAGCTAAACAACTTATACAAGTTTCTTATCTTCTCTAATACCATCCACTTTATAAAGTAGTGACAGTTATGGTGTACACACACACCTAGTAGAGTGCTTGATAACAAGTGAAAGCAAGCACAAGAGCTAGGGCTGTCACCTAAACACACACTCATGCACAATCACACCTATGCTATTATTATACAGAAGTCACACGGCACCCAGAATGTGTTATCCTTATTTTGTACATTTTCTATATAAAACTATTCATGCTAGGGTAGAAACTGATTCAGTTTTATAACTCCCACAGAGCTAGCAAAATGCACAGGAAGTCAGTGCTTGATAAATACACCTATAAATACCCCAAATCTCTTTAAGACTAAGCAATGGCAATGCTCAAATGGCCAACAGGCCTACTGAAATCAGGATCTCTAATGCTATCTTTAATTTAAGACTCATGGGGCTGGAGCAGTGGCCCAGTAGTTAGAGCACTTGCCTGGCATGCGCAAGGACTTTGGTTTGAACTCTAGCACCACGTATACAACTAAGTGCCGGAGAAACAAAGGCCAGATGAAAAAATAAACAAAATTGATTTTTTCTCCCTCTGTCTTTAAAAAACAAAATTAAGACTCACGTGAATGAGGTACCAAATAAATCAGAAAAGGACCTTATAACTCAGTAATTTAAAAGATTCCAATTAAAAATTTGAAATTAAAACCAAGAATGCTCTAATGACTGACTCATTAATAACTTCCAAGTTGGGTAAAATGCAGTCAAGAGAAAAATATTCTGAGAAACACAATAGAGATTATATAGAAAATAAGCCAGGTGCAGTGGTGCACACCTGTAATGCCAGTGGCTTGCAAGGCTGAGAGGCAGGAGGATAACAAGTTCAAAGCCAGCCTCAGCAACTTAGTAGTGAGGCCCTAAGCAACTTAGTGAAAACCTATCTCAAAAAAAAAAAAAAAAAATAGTGAGGAGCCACTTGGCTGAGCTACCACATGGCAGACGGCATCATAGTAGGAGCACATATAAGAGATCAAAGACAGGAAGCAGTTCATTCCCTAGGGAACTACCTGTGGTCCAATGAGAATTACCTTTATCATTTTCGTGGGCAATACCAATGACCTAATCACCTCCCTCTAGACCCCACCTCTTAAAGGTCCTACTATCACTTACCATAACCATACTAAGGAACAAACTTCTAACACACGAACCCCTGTGGGACAAACCATAACCAAACCACAGAAATCCATAAAAGTGCTGGCTTCAATCTTGAATCTGAAGCATGACCAAAAGTTTATGTTACCTTTAGCATTATGAAGAGAAAAAGTGATGGATTAGAATTCGTTAAAATTCAAAAATTCTGCTTATAAAATATACCATTAAGAGAAGAAATGGGCAAATAATGCATCATCTGAAAAGGAACTTAATCCTGCATCATACCCATACACACAGAGGACTAAAAGGGAATGACCACTTAATAAAATGGACACACTTATTTGACACTTCACAAAAGAAAAGACACAAATGCAAATAAATAAAAGGTAGTTATTAGGGAAATGCCAATTTAAAGCCACAGTGAGCTATGTAGTCAAGATATCTACAAGGAGAATGATTTCTCATGCAAAGATAAGGAGGATTATTACCTGGAATATCCTAAAGACAGAAACTGAACAAAATGGGGATTTTGAAAATCAGAATTCTAATTTGAAAGAGTTGTAGGTAGACAACATCAAAAGGCAGTAAGCAATTTTTGAAGGTGTTTGGAACTTGGAAGAAAGGAAAAAAAAGTGGGGACTTACAGTACTAAAACCATGATTACAACAAAGTTCTCACCAACAAAACTTTCCACACATGCACAAACACACTGTCTGGTATTGGGGATTGAACCCAGGGGCACTTTACCACTGAGGTACACCCTTCCCAAACCTTTTTATTCTTTTATTTTTAGAGAGGGTCTAAGCTGCTGAATCTGGCTTTGAATTTGCAATCCTCCTGCCTTATCCTCCACAATCACCAGTATTATAGGCATGTGCCATCACGCCTGCCCAGACATATATTATTTTGATCTATATTCAAATTGAAGTTTTAAGAAATTTTGTGCAAAAGCCTGTTCTTTTTTTTTTTGGGGGGGGTGGGGGGTGGTGTGCTGGGGATGGAACCGAGGGTCTTAACACATGCTAGGGAAGTGCCTCTGAACCACCCTCCCAGCCAAAGCTTATTAACTCTACTCTTGAATTATATTTCCATTTTAACATTTGAATTTACAAAGAGAATTTAAAAAAAAAATCAAATGACTTTACTTGAGGAATTCTGTAAGAAAAAAACTGAAGCTCCGAAACATGTTAAGAACATCAGACAGTGATTTAGGGCAAACAATGAAGGTTAGAGAATAAGTACAAATATTTCAAGTGATTCACATGGAAGGCCTCAATTCATTATCATTCCTGAAGGTCTCAGAAATTCAGCATGTGAATTTCCAAACTGACCTCTCTCAAGGGAAGGAACTGAGAGGAAGAGAACTGATAGGATTATGAAAAACTCTGAAATATTTTACAGCAGTTCTATCAGTCTTACCAGACTGATGCTAGAAGAAGACAATCTGAAAAGGGACATAGTTGTTACAGAAATATGATCTGGAAATTCAAAAATTCACATGTGAGTTTTTGAGGCCTACAAGAATGTTAATAAATTGAGGAGCTCTACGTGAACCATTTGCTTAAAATGTCTGGTCTTAGGAAATATGTTGAAGAATTTGGAATAAGTCCATTTGCCTTACCAGAGGCCAAGCCATACCAAAATGATCCAGAAATTCTAACAATGACAAATTTAGTAAGTTCCTATCAAAATAACAACATCATTAAATTTCAGAAGGTTCTGAAAACAAATCACACCAATATCAAGGATGATCCCTTTCCCAAGAGAACACAACAAAGATTCCTTAGAAAACATCCTTAGTGCTTATAAAATTAAGCCTTATGCAACAACACATATTCTTTTTATTTTGAAGGAGTTAAACACAGATGTAGCTGATGTAAAGACGCTGCAGATGCAACACATAGTGGGTAACACCAAACTGATAAAGTCAACTAGATACATCTCTACCACACTGGAAATACAAACCTTCAAAAAACAGGAATGAATGGCAGAACTACTGTCAGGCTACATGTCCTCAAATTTATAGACATTGTGAACAGAATTGCTTTTTTGTTTGTTTGATGAACTGGTTTTATTTTGGCTACTTCATCTGTCCCAAGAAAAACAGCTTTAATCTACTTAAGAAAATCAAAATGCCACAGAATTACACAGCGTTGGTATCTTGTGAACTTTGTGAACTTTTGCTACACAGGTCAGACAGCAAACATTCTTGGCTGTGCAGGCCATTTTGTCACAAGCATTCAACTCTCCCTCTGTACAGCAGCCACAGACCATATGTCAATAAATGAACACTTCAAGGTCAAATAAAATCTTTTTTACAAAAACAAGAGGCATGCTGAATTTAGGGCCCAGGCAGCAATTTACCAACCCCTGATCTGAACATACAACACAGTAATTTGTCATGGGCAACATGACCAGAGAGATTTTTGTTGCAATCTTTAATACATTTACATGCTATCAATGATTAACTTTATACATTTTGCCCAAACGATTGCAAATAACCTACTATAACTTGAAAAGCATACCTTACTATAACTTGAAAAGCATACCTTTAAACTCTTGCTCTTTTCACGTAGTAATGAATGTCAAAAATGTTTGCTGTATCTTGCAAAAGTCAATTCTCCAAAAGTGTGTATATTTTTATAATGCAATATAGTAATGGTTTAAATGAAACTCTGAAATTACAGTGATATATTGTCCCTTACACTTTAAGCAACAAAATAAACAGTATACACATCTCAGAAACTATAAACATACTCACTGATACATATCTGGCTAAAATGAAAAGAAATTCCGAATGCTGGTGAGAACATGAAATAACTGAAAATCTTACTGGTAATAGGTGTGTAGAGTGAAATGGCTACTTTGGTAAATTACATGGCAATTTCTTATAACACTAAATATACATCTATCTACCTTGACCCAATAATTCTACTTCTAACAACTTTATTTCTAATAGCCCAAAACTAGAAATCCCAAATGTCCATCAATAGAAAGAGATAAATGATGACATATTCATATGATGAAACACTAACTGGTAACAAAAGAATTTCTAATATACACCACCAACACAGATGAATCTCCAAACCATTATGTTGAGCAAAAGTCTGTGGTGACAGAAATCAGAAAGTGGTTACCTGGGAGTGGTGCTGGGAAATGAGCTGGAAAGAGGCATGAGGGACTATTTTCAGATAATAAAAATGCTTACATTTTCTTTGGTTGGTGGTTCCACAGACATTTCTAACTGTCAAAGCACAGTCAAACTTAATGCCTAAAAAGGTATACGGTTTTTTTGGTATGCAAATTGCATGCAAATTCCCCATAGGCTGCCACCAATGTGTCTTAAGACTTTTCTGATTCTGTGAATGGAAGCAGGTTTTACCACCTTCTCTCTCTTGTCTGGGCCCAGAACTTAACAGGCTTCTTTCTGATTCCTGCTCCCACAAAGAATCACTGATCTGAGATTCTATCTCCGTAGAGTCTGGATTCTGCCTCTTCCTATTTATATCCAGTGCACCATCCAAGACCAGGCCATTCCTTCCTCTTACTAAGACTAATACAATAGCCTAAATTATTGTCTCAGTTCACGCTTCTTTAACAAAATATCGCAAACTAAGTCACTTAAACAATGGAACGTTATTTCTCAGAGTTCTGAAGCCAGAGGACCCGAAGATCAAGATGCTGGTAGATCTGGTGTCTGCTGAAGGTACCTTTCTGGGCCTTTGCATGTCACCTTCTTGCCATGTCCTAACTCCTTTTATGTCCTAACAATGTAGAAAGAACAAGGCTAATCTCTGGGGTCTGTTATATGGGCACTAATCTTACTCATGAGGACATCATCCTTATGACTTTATCTCCTCCCTAAGGCCTCCTCTTTTCCTAATATCATCACATTATTAATCTGATTTCAACACAAAAATTTTGAGGAGACAAACAATTCAGACCACAGCACTGACCTTTTTTTTCTTGCTTCTACCAGCATGTCTGTATCAGATTATTTTCCCCAAAGCATATTCTAATTATATCATTTTAGTCATGAGTGTCAAGGTATATGTGAAGTGTGTATGTGAAGCTGAGCACTGTGACGCATGACCTGGGTTCCACCCCCAGCACAAAACAAAAACAAACCTGTCCAAGTCATTTTAAAAAAAAATCTAGGGCACTGTCACAGTCAAAAGGAGCCTAGGAAGGGGCTGGAGCGGTGGCGGTTACGGCACTTGCTGGGCATGTCCAAGTATGAGTGTTCAAACCCCAGCACCACATACACAACTAAGTGTCAGAGCAATGAAACCCACATGAAAAACTAAATAAAAATTGATTTTCTGTGTGTGCGCGTGTGTGTGTGTGTGTGTGTGTTTGTGTGTGTCTATCCCTCTCTCTTAAAGAAAAAAAGAGCCTAGGAAGGCTGGAGCAGTGGCTCAGTGGCTGGAGTGCTTGCCTGGTGTGTGCAAGGACCCCAGCACCACATACACAAGGAAGTGTCAAAGCAACAAAGACCAGATGAAAAACCAAATAAAGTTGATTCTTTCTCTCTTAAAAAAGAAAAAAAGAAAAGGCTAGGAGTCGTGAGGTCTAAATTAATGCAGTATCCCAGATGGAATTGTGAAGAAGAAAAGAGATATTTTATAAAAATGAAGGAAACCTAACCTGAATAAAGTGGATTTTGGTTAGCAGTAATATATCAATACTGAGTCATTAATTATAACAAATATGCCATACTACTATAAGAAAGTAGTAAGGGTAACAGGGTAGATGGGAATTTCCTGAAATTACTTTCATATTTCTATAAATTTAAAACATTCCTTAAAATTTATTAAGAGAAATAAAGAGCATCACCTCCTTATTATATATGTCAGAAATTTAGACTTGGATCCCAGCCACCCAAGTTTAGCACTTGTTAAGGCACTCAATGTAATGGATCAGACTGGGGGAAGGAAACTGGTGCTCAACAGTACTCCAAGGTAGGTTCTATTCATGAGACTAATTTGGGGGGTGGTTACTGGGCATGAACCCAGCAGTGCTCTCTCACAGAGTTATATCCTCAGTCCTCCTTGTTTTGAGACAGGGTCTCCCTCAGTTGCTTAGGGCCTTGCTAAAGTGCAGAGGCTGGCTTGAACTTATAATCCTCCTTGCCTCTGCCTCTCATGTGATTAATTTCTTTTTTTTTTTTTTATTCATTTTTTGAACAACCTTACACGATTTTAACAAAATAATATAAAATGTGTATAAAATGTGTAATGTGATTAATTTCTAAGAGACTTCTTTCTTAGTTCCACTGATGGTTCTCTTTTAGTGTAATGTGATAAAGCAATGGTGAGGCTTTGTTAATGTCTTAAAATTTAAAGCTTTTAAAAAAATAGTTTGTGGAGACAAAAAGCTAAGGAAATGTTAACATTTGTGTTTTATTCTTCTCATCTTGCTTTTTAAAGCTATGCTTAAGTTCAAATCTCAGTGGTACCACATTCTATAATCTTTCTGGATGACTATTTTTATACCTTACTGTGAGAATTGGTCCTCTGGGTAACTTCTCAAGATTTATAAGGTACTGGGAACTGTAGGAAATCCTTTGAATACATATTCTTTGTAAACTCAAGTTGAAAAATAGAAAGCTAAGAATGGCAGGAAGAAAAAGAAAGTACCCAAACAAAGAAAATGCAGTGGACAGCTGCCATGAGAAATAACCAGCACAGGAAAGATTATTATTTCCTAAATAGCTTGTTGCTCAAAGGAAAAGTTGTTAAGACTAATCCAGCATTCATAAATCTTTTATTAAAAGCCACTTAGCAAAACAGAATAAAACCAACCCATCAAAACCCCACTTCAATACATTATAACACACTTTATTATGTGTGTGCGTGCGTGTGTTTTAAGGTACTGGAGGTTGAACCCATTATTTTGTGCTTGTTAGGTAAGCCTACATCTCTATCCCTTTTTAATCTTTAATTTTGAGACAAGGTCTCCCTAAGTTGCCCAGGCTGGCCCCAAACTTAGGATCCTACATGTGCACCACCATGCCCAGCTTTTACAATGTATTTTGTAGACATAAAAAAACAACTTCATCTTAAAAAGTCAGTGACAGCTTGTTACTGTCAAGTAACAAGTGATTGGAAGATTTACGTTTTTAAAATCCCCTAAATAGAGAGAATAACCCCCCGAAATGAACGGGTGCCACACATAAAAATAAACTAAAACTGAAAATCTAAGAAAAAAAATCATTCTCTTAATTACATGTTACTCTTGTCCTGTGTAATTTCAATTCATGTTTAAAAGTAAAACTGATTATAAGACTATTAAATCGACCGATGAAAATCGATGTTCCTCTATTTTAGCAAGACCAAAATAGTCCTACAAAAATCTGGAGATTTGATTTCAATTTGTCACATTACATCCAATGGGATTTCTAATTTGACAGAGCCAAAAAATGATAAAGAAAAGCAACAATAACTGATTCATCTTCTAAAAATCAAACAATGTTCCCATCCTTCAAGAATGCCACACAGAAATTCTGACAAAATACAAAGAAGCTACGTACAGTGTGACAAGCCTAGTATTTTGTGAACAGCCTTGTGGCTACAATAAAAATTTTGACACAGTATGCAAAGTTTTGTCTGCAATTTTCTAAGCAGAGCATTCATGGCTTTAATAACAAATCCACTAGAATGTTAAGCTTCAGGAGAACCAAGATTTTTGTTTTGTTCTCCTGAATCTCCAGCTCAGGAAAAAAAAAAAGTAACAGTGAGGCACTCAACAAATACCTGTTGAATCTTAATTCTCTTGGGAATACGGAACAGACAGTTGAATTCAGAGACTTCTTTAAAAGTAATTTCCTACTGACAAATGCATTTTCACAGACTTATCAGACATATCCATCTTAATCTAGCCCACATTCTTAATTCAAATAAATATATTGTAAGTAATGAAAATATTCCCTTATCTGTAGTAAGTAGCAATTATAATCACAATAGATAATGTATGTGTTTTTCTTCTAGATTCTTACAACTAAAATCTATATTAAAAACAGACTTGGAAAATGGACCTTTTTTTGGCTGGGTGTGACGTTGCATGTCTGCAACCCTTGCTGCTATGGAGGCAGAGGCAGAGGATCCCAAGTTACAAGCCAGCTTCAGCAGTTTACCAAGATTCTGACTCAAAATAAAATGGCCTGGGTTAAGTGCCTCTGGTTTCAATCCCCAGTAGAGAAAGAAAGTAAATGGGCCTTTTCTTCTTAACTATACGAAGTGCTTCTTTGGATGAAGGCAATTCAGTATTTATGAAAAAAGAAAAACTAACACCCCTCCCTAATAACATATAGACAGAGACATATGTGATGCATTTTTTTTTTAAAGAGAAAGGGATAGTGACAAAGAAAGAGAATTAATTTTATTTAGTTTTTCATGTGCCTTTCATTGCTTCAACACTTCATTGTGTACAGGTGCTGGGGTTTGGACTCGTATCCTCACGCAGACCATGCAAGTGCCATGTAACTGCTGAGCCACTGCTCCAGCCCATATATGATGCACTTAAATATAAAAACAAAGTGAGTAAAATCTCAAGAGAGTGGTTCCTCAACATGTTGTTAGGGGAGGGTATTCAAAGAAAAGGCATTCTCTTCTAATTATTAGGTGGCCTTCAACATGTATCTCAATGATTTCAGATTCTTAAAAATCAGTATTTTTGTGGGGTGTAGTGGCACAGGCCTGTAACACCAGCAACCTGGGAGGCTGATGCAGGAAGATCACAAGGTCCAGGCCAGCATTGGCAACTTAGCAAGGCCCCATCACAATGACCACACACACAAATTAGCGTTCTTTCAAATACTTTGGGTTTTATTCTTTGACTATTCTTTGTCTGATGGCTAGATACGTGTATTTTTAGGCCATAATTATCTTGGCCTCTTATAGAACCCAACCACCTTCACTAAGCAGTGATATGAACATGTTCTGAGAGTGCTGAAAAAAGAAAACACTATAAGAACTGTCTCAGAAATCTTGTACTTCATGGTGGTAACAATATCTCCTACTACATTACTGAATGTTCATATAAAAAATGATGTGTTCTAAAAAATTATAAACATTTTTTCCCCATGGAGAATGATCCAATGTCCATTTCTGCTTTGGTCTCTAGGAAGCTCAGAACCAAATTCAGAACATACTAATAGAGGATTTACATGGCCTATATATCTGTATATCTGTTTACTTCTACTTCCCAAATACATTTCTACTTTCCATTTTACTACTTTGCTTAATAAGATATCATTATACCTCAGCAATAATATAAGGTGGAGAGGACTTGTAACAAGCAAATTATAGCCCAAGTCAACTTCACAGTCAAATCAACAAGAATTCTAGAAATAAGTATCTGATGAGTTCATGTAACACAATACAAAAACATCCTCATTTTAAACTTAGCTGGCAAGAACATAACACACACATATATACCCATGCAAACACATTTTTATCTGTCCTTCCATGACTGACATCACAATCCTTTAAGCCAATATTTGCCTTTCAACTAGGAACCTGCCCTGCAGTGTTGTTCTTCCACACAAATACAGTAATAAGGATTTTTGTGGAAACTGAATCTGTTGATAGGTATTGCTTTGTATTTTTATCTTGGTAATTTGTTCCTGGAAGCAAAAAACCATAATTACAGTAAAAACTGCCAGTGAGTAACATTTCACAACAGTTTTAAGCTGGGCCAAAACGAGACAGGAAATTGACCTCTACATATTTAAATATATGAAATACTGTTTAGGTATCCAGTAACTAATTTTTTAAAGTTTTCCTTGCAAAGCTCTAACACATCAAACATAGAGCAGATTGGAATTATATCTACATGAACATGGAGGTTACTGAAGACAATTGAAAATCTGGCTGCAATCATGTGCATAGTGGTTACAAACAAAGAATAAAGAAGGTGGAACAGAGGTGCTCTACCTTGATCACAATGTAATGTACAGGACACAAACTGGGGTCAGGCACTTTGATCTGAATACTGTTTCTCCCTCTTACTAATCTACATGACCGTGGGCAAGTCACTTACTAATCTGAACCTTCCCTGTCTATAAAATTTATGCAATGGTCCCAGGCTCATGGGCCTTATGAAAAGCAAAAGAAATACTGCACAGAAAGTAGGTGGCATAAAGTCTTGTACTTTAGTGGTAACTCTTTCCCACCAGATTTGGGGTTTATGTTGGCAGCCTATTTCCAATCTTGGGAGAGAAGCCAAGAGACAAAAAGTGTATTTGGCAGGTTTTTCTGTTTGGAACTTAGTGCTCTGTGGGGGATCTGCAATTAGACAGTAAACAATTAAAAAATCTATTCTATGTTATCAACATTATACTGTATTATAATCAAGTGAAAATACAAAGATGATAAATCCAGTAGCAGAAAAACACTTATAATACAACAAGAAGTGTTTTTTGTCTTTCACAATAACACAAACACAATAGAGCTCAATATGAAAGTACCTTTGCTAATTAGCTCTTTTTTCTTTTTAAATCATTTCTGAGGGGTAAAAATTCATTTTGATTTCTACATTATCAGTGTTATTTAATAAGTTCTTCCATATCAAGACAAATAACTATGTAACTCCAAATACCCCTATCCTTTCTTGACCCCACTAATAAAATAAAATAACTTACTCCAAGCATGCAAAGCAAAAAGCGACCGTGCAGTCTAATCAATGAACTATCACATGACCTTTACTGGAGAAACCAAACTCAATAAGCCTGTTCTAGAGATGTGTGCAAAATAAGTGCCTCCAACCTTAACATATACTATATTAGCTGAGGTTATGTAAGTATTATATTGACTCCATGGCATACAATGAAATAGAAAAGTAGCTGACCTCTTCAGAAAAGATGGCTATTTAATAAAATAATGTACTGCTATCACATTGTTCTAGTCCAAATATGGCATTACAGTGCCATTCTAAAAATAAGTCTAAATCCCATGTGACATGCAGCCCTTTAGCTATGTTCATTTCCTTTTAGGGCTCAAGTTTCCCACAGGAAAATTAGTCAGTATTTGGCAGAACTGTCCCAAATCGTGTATGAAGAAGGCTAACTGTCCACCTTTTCCTGCTTGGCTACTGCTGATTCTTTTCACAGGAGCACATCATGGAGAGGCCCAAGAGGCAGGAAATACTGAAGATTACGACCGGACAAAAATGAACACACACATCTTTTTTGAGTAAAAATGGTGATGGTGATGGGAAGGGGAGGGCATTTATGTCAGCTAAATCAGAAGGAGCAAAATTATTATGTACAAAGTCCTATTCTAAACAAATGATTTTAATAATTTTAGGTATTTAGTTCAACTTTATCATTGATATTACTGGATAAACTACCTATTTATTAATACAGTTTAATACTGATTATATTGTTTGATTAATTCACTTAAAGACTGTATAAAGTATCATATGCAAAGACTATATGATAAAATACTACTCTACTCAGAGCCTCGCCCATCTCATGTACTGTCTAAGGAAATCCATCTAACATGTACCACCTCACGTATGAACCTGTGAACTCCTCTCATGATGTCATAATGTCAGGTCTTATATCAGATATACTTAAGCACCAGCATGGCAAACACACATACTCATTATATGCATACATATATATGTATTAAATTCATACATACATGTAATGGGTTTTCATGCATTCCCTTCCATGAAGTAAAAGAAGAATGCAGCAGGGCATGGTGGCATATGCCTGTAATCCCAGCAACTTGGGAGGCTGAGGTGGGAGCACTGCAAGTTCGAGGCCAGCCTCAGTAACTTAGCAAGGTCCTAAGCAAGAGTGAGACCTTGTCTCAAAATTAAAAATAAATAAACAAACAAACAAACAAAAAAAGCTAGAGATGTAGCTTTGTGGTAAAGTAAATCTGGTTTCAAACTCCAGTACTAGGAGGGAAAAAAAGGAATGGTTTCTAGTATTTGCTGTCTTCCTTGGTAAAAATCAGTACTAAGGGGCTGGGGACATAGCTCAGTGGAAGAGCATTGCTCACATGTGTGATGCCCTGAGTTTGATCCCTAATACCACACATACACATACAAACACCATTAAAAAATCTGAAAGATTCACATGAGGCAGGTGATATAGTGGATTACTAATCAAAAAGTTCTTAGAGACCCAAAACTCTTTACATGATTGCAAAAGAGGGAAAATACTGACTTTGTCTATCTTTCTGAAAGGATGAAATGAAATGATAAATAGGAAGCTTCTCTATAAAAGACTACAGGTGATTAGTGTCTTCATTTCCTACTTTAGTAGTTTGTTGTGTTCTAGACCCATGTTTCCTCCCTGGCTTCCCTTTACTTCTACTAAAATTCATTTGCCTCTTCCTTAAATGTGGAGGGAGTGTAATGGGACAAGGGGGTAATCATTTCACATACAGATTTTATCTTTGCCAGTGGTGGAGGGGGACTGGGGATTGAACTCAGGGATACTTTACTGCTGAGTTACAGCCCTAGTATTTTTTATTTTGAGATAGGGGTCTCTCTAAGTTGCTGAGGCTGGCATTAAACTTTCTCCTGATCCTTCTATATCAGTTCCCCAAGTCACTAGGATCAGTGCCTTTGTGCCTAGCTTCACATACAGATTTCTTTCTTTCTTTTAAAAGAGAGAGGGACAGTGAGAGAGACAGAGAAAGAGAGAAACAATTTTATTTAGTTTTTCACTTGGCCTTAGTTGCTCCAACACGCACTTGTGTACGTGGTCCTGGGGTTTGAACCCGGGTCCTCGTACTTGCCAGGCAAGTACCGAAACCGCTGAGCCACCACTCCAGCCCTCACATACAGATTTCATCTTGACATTTATGTTTTCAACAAGACACATCTGTGGGATATTCAGCTATGACTGGCACCTGGAATGTCTGTGGTTTGAATTCTCCAAAAAGTAAATCTTCCATCTTTTGCTGCGATGGTAAAAATCAATTGCCTATTAGGGCCCAGAGGGGTAAGGGTGATGATTTCTAAACGTTCCTTATATACAATCTGTCAATTCTGTTTTCAGCTTTACACTACTCTGTGCTTGAAGGGGCAACCCAATAATCTAATTCTCCAGTTACTGGGTTCTATGGATAAATGAGCTTATTCTTCTTTGCCCCTCCCTGTCTCTTAACTAGGGTTTAGGTTTGTCTGTTCTGTGGAGTCAGTTACCACTCGCCCACTGGGTTTCTATATTCCAAAATTTTATTGGCATCAGTTATCTGCCATATACATCACACCTTTGCTGTTGTATATTTATAGTGGAATGAACGGTATATAATACGTCATATTTTATGGGGAAGTTTGTTTCAAGCCCATGAGATGGGTGATCCACCACTTAACGACATAGACATCCCATGAGATGGGTGATCCACCACTTAACGACATAGACATTAGAGTCAAAGACCTGGATTTGAATCTTAACATTCACTATTCATGTAACCTTGGAGGCTTCTTATTCGCTCTAAGCCTAAATTTCCTCACACAGAAAATAGGGAAATTAAAAATAATTACCTAAGAAGTTCCTGTGAGAATTAACTGAGGTAAGAATTTAGGCTTTAGAGTCAGAAAAACTTGATTTTAAATCCCATATCTTTCATTTACAAGATATGTGACTCTAAATCTCAGTTTTCCCTAACTATACAGTGGGGTTAATAATAGTCACTAGCTCATACAGTGTTGGTAGATTTAATTTGATAAAGTTTATAAAAATCTCCTGAAATATAATGAGCCTCCAGTAAACATTTATATTGTTGTTTTTGTTTCCTATGCCTAGAACTATACACATACATATACTTGTACATGCCCCAGGGGATGGCTGAGTAAAGTCAAATTCCAACTCCTCTGCAAAAGCAACATGGTATACTAGAAAAGGACAATGGATTAGAAGCTGAAGTCTGGGTATTGTCATAAACAGATGTATGCCCACTGGGCTGATTTCCTGTCTGTATGATGACAGAATGAAACCAAATGATTTCTAAGGTTCTATCTAACTATTCTTTCTTGCCCACTTTGCTAAACATGACCTAATATTCTGTATACTTAACATCTCAATCCTAATTATCTGACTTACAATATTAAATTCTGTAGATATTTTCATGTATCTTACTTTTCCAACTAGTCACTACATGAAAACCAAGATAAATTGCTCTCCTAAACATAAAGAGATAAAGTCTGCCCTCTGAATAATCATAAAACATAAAATCAGTATGTTTTATGATAAAAGATAAGACCTGAAATATAAAATCATCTTAACCTATTAAGTCATAAGTTTTTAATTCTATATATGATGGATATAATGGGTTAGGGAGAAAAGAATGAGTTGCAGGTTTGCAAAACTACTAAGAGTTACAAGGAATCTGACTAAAAGGTGACAAAAGAAGTTAACGGAACTAAAGAAATAATAGATGTCAATTAGAAGAAAGGTTGATAACTATTGGAAGCAGAGATGAGTTCACAACTTTTATCATGCTCCCAATTATAAGGCTTTCGTAATTGTAGGGACTGGTCATTGGCCTTAGTCTGATACCAGTAACAGTACAGAACCTCATTCAGAGATCTGCTCATCAAGCAACCTTCTGCTTTGGCTTCCCACTGAGGCCCACCAACACGGAGAGAATGCTCCCTATTGCCAAGCATTTATTCTTAATTTTGAAATAATACAGTGACATTATGATCTCGTATGCTGGTACCACGTGAACTCACCCTAAGAATCAGACCTATTATGGTCCCTTTAGGAGGCTATGATGAATTCCACCAGATACAGTCACTTTGTGAGGCTTCTTGGGAGAAAAATAATCACAGAATTTTTCCACATGAAACATGTAGAGTTTAAAGTTGTATGAGAAAAGAACGATACTTCTTTATATCCCTCTCTGAGGTCAGCAACGCTGCCTGGCACACAGCAGAGCTTACTGGGTAAGTACTTCTTAAAATTTCTCTAGAAGCCACTGCTCTTGCGTAATACTGTGTTCCACATTCTCGAAATACTTCCTTTTGAATAAATGAGTGTATTAAGAGAATGAAGGAAGGGAAGATAGGCCTAGAAAACTGATCTCCCTTAAGTCTAAAAGGGAGATAAAGTAAAACCACTTCATTAGTAAAGTTTCTTTGACAAGGGATTTTTCTTCCGTGACTGATTTTACAGACTTCCTTATTTTGAGTGAAGAAGGTATGATCCAACTATAGATTTCTCATCCATGCTCTAAGAAATTGGTAACTTGGTGGCACTGCCTGAAACTCCCTGGGTGGAGGCTATGAGGTATTCAAAGTAAAGTTACCTAATATGTAGAGGTTGTTTTTGGTAATAAAAGAGGTATCATTTATTATTTAGAGTCTAGAATGACTTATATACCAAATGGAATATTGCTTTATGTGGCTCTGGATTACTTTTTTTTTTTTTTTTAAAGAGAGAGGGAGTGAGAGAAAGAGAATCAACTTTATTTTTTTCATCTGGCCCTTGTTTCTCCAATGCATGGAGTGCTAGGGTTTGAACCTGGGTACATAGTGCATGCCAGGCAAATGCTCCAACACTGAGTCCCTGCTCCAGCCCCTGGACTACCTTTTGAATAGAAAGGAGAAGGCTGATGACTACAATAATTAATTAGAATCATTTATTCATTCTGTACAAATTCTTAAAACTTCTGCGGGAGCCAGGTCCTATTAGATTCTGGGGATAAAGATAAAAAGAGACACTGGCCTTCAGAGTTAGCAGACAAGAAGTAAACAAAAGTAGTCATATTGTAACATGAACTTAGGCCACCTCTGTTAAAAGCACTGGCTCATTACTTAGGTTTGCTGGTGCCCAATAGGTAATTAAAGCAGTATAAATTGGCATCTCTGCCTTCATTCTCCGTTTGTCTTCAGATTTCTGCTCAGCGTTGCACATAGGCATGCTAATCTCTTAAGGAGTGTTCATCTAAAAACTGATAATACAAGGTTTATTAGCCCTAGATTTATCTAATCTTTCAAGACCAAGTCAGGATCAGCTGGAATATTTGGCTGTCAGCTTCTGCAGCTTCAGACCCCTGGAATGGTGCCTAGAAGTCTCAAGTCATGGCCCCCTTTAGTATCATAGGTCTGAGAGATAAACATTCCGAACAACAAATGTCCTCCTCAAGCGATAAAGAACTCAGGAGCCACTCACAGACCCAGAACTGAGCGAATGATCAGCCAGACCATCCTTTGACTGTGACTGCTTAATTACGCATACTCCTGCTCATGCCTCAACTCTTCCTCTATTTCAACCCAAACCCCCATTGGCACTCATAAGTCAGGGCTGAGATGCTGGACCTCACTTTGCCTTCCAAACATAGCCATAATGACCCAAGATCTTTTCCTCATTACCTTTTCTGTTTGGTGTTTGGGACAAGTGGCTGCACCTGGTTTGTTGGGGCCCTGGTTTGTTGTCAGTCCTCTGGATGAGGATTCCAGAAACAATGTTAAAATTAAGGCTACTGTCAGTTTAGAAAGATGAGGATTTTATTTTTGTTTTTCTTATCAGTTCTTTGAATTGTTAAATAGCATGGAGTATGATTCAAAATTGAGCTTCAAAGATTTTAATGTAGGGAAAGTCACCATGACATGTAAGTTCCTTACTTATAAAAGCATGGCAGATACAAATAATAGTTGTCAGTTTTAACTGAAAAGCACATTACAGTTTTCAAAGTACTTGTATATCCATTATCTTATTTTAATCCTCCAAGAAACCCTACAAGGTATGAAAGGATCATTGATTTCTTTTCAAGGAGAAATTAAGTGATTGCTTACTTACTTAATGAACTAGCTAAATAGTAATAAAAACAGATTTTTAAATTCTCAGTTCAAAGTTCATTTTTAATCACATCATGATGCCCCTGTCAGTCAAATTATGAAAAGTCAGATGACTCATTTATAGTTATAAGAAACATCTACAGTATTTCTAGGGTCTGCAAAATAATAACATGTATTTAATATACTTAATATTTAACTTTTCTTCAGCCTGAAATAGAAAAATTATGCAAAAATAAAAACATAAAATGACCTGTGTGAAGACTTAAGAAGGCCACAGTGCCACAATTCTCCCATCCTTAAACTTCCCAAAACTGCTCATATAACAATAAATTCTGGTTTGCCAATAATTTATTTCACAAATCTTATGATACAGAAACACATAGTCAATGAAATGAAGGTATTTCATACAAAGACACTGCGCAAATTTTCCAAATAAATCTGAAAAGCTGAATAACCTCTTTCCAAAATCATTCCAATATCTGGGAGCCTGTGTAACCCTGTCACTTCATTTTCAAGTTCAAAGAGATGGACAACTCATTCTTTATATAAAAATTCAAGTTTTCCCAATCTTTGAAATACTGAGATAATTATTCAAGCACATAGGAAAAGTCATTATAAAAGACTTATAAAGAATTTATCCAGCCACAAAGCCTAAAGAAAACCTTTTCCAAAATAGAACTCTGGGTAAGAGTCAACAGGTCCATAAAATATTCAAATATTGAAGGAAGCTAGAGAGGAAAAAAAAAAGGTGTATGCATGTGGTGGTGGTGGGGGAGTCATGAAAACAAAAAGGAGAACAGTGGAGCAGATTCAGGGGAAGGGAGGAGGGATGAGTAAGAGAAGTAACTGCAGAACAAATTAAGCAACTTATGCTATATGTATCTATGAACACATCATAATGAATTCCTACTTTATGTGTAACTACAGTGCACCAATGAAAAATAAGTGAACAGAGGGAAGACCAGTGGAGTAGAGGAAGGACATCAGAGGAAGGGGGAAGAGAGGGAAAGGGGAGGACCTGGGGTTTGAGAATGAGCAAGCTATGTTACATGCATTTATGATTATGTGAAAATAACCCCATCATAAAAAATAATAAAGATAAAATAAATAAATTCAAATGTCCACAATGACATAGGATAATGTTCTCATTAAAGTAGAACACTAGTTCCCTTGCAATTGCTTTCCATGTACTTGTACATGAAAAAACACATCTTCACTGAGATTGTTGCAATAAAATATACAACTCATTTACAAATAAAATAGTATAATCTTATTTTAAAATTTACTATGAAATAATTTCCAATACAATCTCTAAAAGCATTCCTGATACAATCTCTCAATGATTTTTCTGATACCAATCATATACCATATAAAGTTAAATAAGCTATTCAAGATATGTCTAAAAACATACATTTTTTCTCATTCTGCACTAGTTAGATTGGTATTTAAACCAAATGTCATAAAATGTTACATTAAATATACCCATATGAGAAGATAAACAGACTCTCCAAATGTATCATGCAGAAAGTGACGCCAACTACTGAATGCTGTATAACTGTGAACCTACTGTCTCCTCTCACCCATACGCAACAAAACGAAATAAAAAGGCAATATAAAAAATGAATGTGAGAGAGGCTAGAGCGGTGGCTTGGTGGTTGGGGTGCTTGCCTGGCATATGCAAGTACACAGGTTCAAACCCCAGCACCCACATACACAACTAAGGGTCAGAGCAATGAAAGCCATGTGAAAAAAATCAATAAAATTTGATTCTGTCTCTCTCACTGTCCTTCCCTCTTTAAAAAATAAACAAAACAAAACAAAACAAACAAACAAACAAAAAAAGAAACCCAATGTGAGAATAAGGGAACTGATACCTGGAAGAAATCTTAGGTTTCCCTGAAGACAAGATAAACCAGAAAGATACCTGCTATTAAAAAAGCATCAGCTAACATTGCAACCGATAGAAGACAAAATTGGTCCAACACTTCAACATTTGGGAGTAAGCAAAGACTTTCTCAACAGGTCTCCAAAAGTGAAGGAAGTAAAGTCAAAAATCAGTGAATGGGATGCCATAAAGCTAAAAAGCTTTTGTACTGCCAAGGAAACAATCAAAAGAGTCAAGAGGTTTCCTACAGAAATGGAGAGAATCATGGACTATGATTCCTCAGACAAGGGTCTCATATCCAGAATCTATAAAATACT
>PVKS010000802.1:0-34669 GCA_004027875.1 Aplodontia rufa | reverse complement strand
CCAAGCCAATGAATACATGAGAAAGTGCTCTAAATCACTAGTAATCAGAGAAATGCAAATGAAAACTACATTAAGATATCGCCTCACGCCAGTCAGAATGGCAAAGATGAAGAAAATAAACAATAATAGATGCTGGAGGGGCTGTGGAGAAATAGGCACACTAACACACTGCTGGTGGAGCTGCAGACTGGTACAGCCCCTCTGGAAAGCAGTATGGAGAATCCTCAAAAAATTAGGGATGAGTCCACCATATGACCCTGCTATTCCACTCCTGGGTATCTTTCCAAGGGACTTAGAATCAGCACATGACAGTGACACAGCAATATCGATGTTCGTAGCAGCACAATTTACTATTGCTAGGCTATGGAAACAACCCCAGTGTCTCTCACTGGAAGAATGGATCCAAAAACTGTGGTACATTTATACCATGGAATATTACACAGCAATTAGAAACAATGATATTGCAGCCTTCGAAGGTAAATGGATGGCTATGGAAGAGATCATGAGGAGTAAAATCAGCTTAACCAAGAGATCTAAGGGTTGATT
The DNA here is from genome assembly GCA_004027875.1 of Aplodontia rufa. Lineage (NCBI taxonomy): Eukaryota > Metazoa > Chordata > Mammalia > Rodentia > Aplodontiidae > Aplodontia > Aplodontia rufa. The sequence continues at coordinate 34,123 of PVKS010000802.1, read as the reverse complement.
GTCTCCACTCATCTGTGGAGGTAGGGATTAGACCCTAGACAATGAGAAAGTTGGTCTAGTAGCATGAGTTAAATCCAGATAAGATGTAATGCTTTACAATCTAATACTTTTTTTAGAGATATAGTGGGAAGGGGAAGGGAGGGATAAGGGAGGGTAATTGGGGGGGCACTCCTGGGGATAATTGCAATATCCAGAATATATACACATCTTATATTATTTTGTTAAAATCTTGTAAGGTTGTTCAAAAATAAAAAAAAATAAAAAATTATAAAAATTTAAAAAAAAGCATCAGCTGGGGGAGGGCAATTTTTATTTTTCTTTAAAATTACTACATCTGCTTCATTTCCACTTCATTTGGATGGAGATTATTAACAGAGATTTTAATGTGAAAAAAATGTCTAATAAAATCCAAATTTGGAACTAGGAAAAGAATGAAAACATCTATTAACAAAAGCTCTTATTAAAAGAACTGCCTCTGCAATCAATAAAAAACTAGATTGGTTAGGCATTAACAAAAAAATTAAAACAGGCATTTTCTCTGCACAAGATGGATCCCATCAGAGCAAAAAATCTGAAAGGCCCAGCTCCTTTTAAAAGCAAAACTTACTGAGGTTGGAGTGGTGGCTTGGCGGTTACAGTGCTTGCCTGGCACGTGTGAGGACACCAGTTCAAACCTAGCACCACATACACAACAAAGTGACAGAGCAAAGGAAGCCACATGGGAAACTAAATTAAATTGATTCTCTCTCCAAAAAAAAAAAAAAAAAAAAGTAAAACATTGATTTTAAGAAAGTAAAACCTACTGATTTAATATCAATTTTTTATAAAATTTACATCTTCTAAGATTCCCATACTAGCTGAACTAAGAATTTGTAAGAAAACTGCAAAACATATATGAAAAAAGGTATTTCTTATATCTGTACCATTCTAACATACAGGAAATAAGTATGATACCAACTATTTTTTAGAATCCATCAGAAAATGTCAAAACTTGAAATGGCAATTCAATAAAGCTACTTCTAACCTAACTTGCAATTTCAGTATGAGCTCTAAATTCTGAAACAGCTTAGAATCAAATTTGCTAACACTAAATATAAAGAGCCAGTGAGCTTTTGGGAAGAACCCAGAATCTGATGCTTGAATGTTTATATAATAGTTGCTTAAAATAAAAAAGTTTAAATAGAAGACATTTGAGATTAAAATCAAACTGATGTCTAGAACCTAAAATCAAAAGAATGCTGACCTCTACTTAAAAGGGCAAAGGGGCTTCTAACATCAGGATGGAAAAACCAAAGTCTATCTACCTGTTTTATAAACACCCATATTCTTTCTGGGATTTAGAATTCTTAGACTTAGAAATCCACTTTGACCCACGCCCCTTGGGTTTCTTCTGTCTTCCATCTCACTGAGCATCACCGTTGCATTCAGATTACTTCTAGCCAAAGGCAGAGATCAAAAAAGTTGTCTGTAGATTTCTAAAAAGTAAAACCAGCAGAAAAGTGAGGAAATACTTTTATGCCTGGAGCTGCCAGATATCTTTCTCTCCTCTTAGAAAAGTAAACCTCTTGCTTTGAAGATAATCATGTTTAAGAACAAAATATATTATATACATTCCAATAATTCCAGAGAATGATAACAAAAATCCTACAGATTTTGCCAATATGTTGGAAAAACAAAAATGAGAAGACTTCAGGAAAGAACTGTTATGTCAAAAGGATTTTTTTTTTTAGTAAGAGAAGAACAATAAAAGATGTAGATTTAGATTAACTAGAATTTCCCCTTCCCTCCTTCAAAGTAGATTCCTTAACACTAATTGAAACAATGCTTTCCAAAATGAATTAGTTGCTACTATATTAGTAGATTCTGTTTAACACAAAGAAAACATGTTAACTTCATTTTAGAAATGAGTTATGTTACAGCATGTGTACACATACATATTTACCCCATTCCCTGGGCCAAGGACTGAACCCAGGGGTTTTGCACATCCTGATCATGACTCTACCACTGAGCTGTATCTCCAGCCAACAGTATATTTCCATTCAATTACATATGATACCCTTCTCCTTGGATGTTCTAATATTTCAAAAGTCTTTGGATAAAAAGAATAGAAAACACTGAAGTCACATTTTTATATATTTTCAGCATTTTAAACTGATAGCTATAAGACTTATGCAATTAATTTTAGCTCATTTAAATGCATTTTGCTATAAAAGAAATCTCAATTCAAATATTCTCAATATACACAAAGGCAAGGACAAAAATATTGCAACAATCACTTCTATGCACACATATCTAGATCTCTGTGAAGAGTGGCACAAATAGTACTAAGTTTTTCATAAACTGCTTCCACGGTTCACCGCAAAATTCTAAAAGTGATGATTAAATGTTCACATTATTCCCCCTATTTAGAATTCTCTTGAGAGAATACAACGTAAAATATTTAACTATCTAAATGACAGTGTTGAAACTTGCAATGGAGTTATACTTTAGCACAGATAAAGAATAAAAACTTTGTTAATTTATCAATATATTTTAATATTCCCTGTTGAAAGATATCAATTGCACATGGAAATTCAAATAGCTGGAAAAGAAGCTAGAAAAGTGACAAGAGAAGGATGACTTTTAAGATTCTGACGCTTTTCACACCCAGGTTCAGTCACGCCAGCAGGAGAGGTGTTAGGTATGGCTTTATTCCTTTTAAATCTGAGAACTGTAGTCACTTCCATGACATTTCAAAAGTTGGAACCAAGAGCAATGTAACCTCATGATTCTATTCTTCTGATTCAAAATCACATTTAGGAAAAAATTATGCAAACTTAGAAGGCATTTGGACAGATCACTTGCTTGCTATTAGTCAAATTATTTTGTTCCCCAATTTCCTAATGAACTAGTATCTGAGCAATTTCAGACATGACTTCCATTAAGAGGGCCTTTGTTTCTAACCGCATAAGGATCCTTGGCAGTGGTCTGACTTGCACAAGAAGTACATACAGCCCCTGACAGGCGCTTTAATCCTCTTTGAAAGACACTGTTGGAGAGACTATAAATGACACAGTTGCAGAAACTATTACTAATAGCAAGCCAGGTGGTCAAGAAGGATGCGAAGCGGTTGCTGTGGCCAGTGGAACTCTCCAACAAGAAGTAGATGATATATGGCAACCAGAGGACATAAAATACACTAGTGATTCGGAACAGGACCATGGCATAACGCTTATCTGGACAGGCCTGTTCTTCCCCAGTCTCCCCACACTGGCTGCTGAAGCGGGCTTGCCTTTCGCTGATTTCCTTCGTATGCTGTTGGCAGATGCGGAAGATGTTGAAATATGTGAAGCAGACAATGAGGGCTGCTGGGGCATATAACATTATCACGATGAACAAGGTGAAGTACGGGTCGGTGTGCCAGGACTCTGCACACCACTGAAAGACATCTCCATGATATCCAGGTTTTCCCCAGTGGAAGAAGGAAGGCAGGAAGACGAGGGTGGAGTATAGCCAAATCAGGAAAATACACAGGCGCAGTCTCCAAGGAGTAACCAGGGTATTATAGGTTAGAGGCTTAGTGATGGCAATGTATCTATCAATGCTGATACAGGCCAGAGAGGTCATAGAGACACTCTTCAGAACTGATACTACAAAGCCAAATATCTGGCAAGTCAAGGACTCCTCTATTGGAAGGGAATAGTGAAGGAGTGATAAAGAAGGGACCAAGCAGCTCACCCCAACCAAAAGGTCAGCATATGCCATTGTCTGGATAAAATAACTTGTAGTGTGATGGTTCAACAAAGGTGCACAGTGAAATACAAAAATCACAACAACATTGCCAGAAATAATCAATACAGTTAGAAAGACAATAATCAGCACTTCCAAAAGGCAAAACCTGATAGTTTCCAAGTAGCCAAATGCCAAGAGACAAAAAGGGTGGCTGCTCTGATTACCATCCAAGGTGGAGTTCATCTTGAGCTCAGGAGTAATCTCTCACTTCATGCTGCTGCCTGGCTGCTGCCAACAGTTCAAAGGAGCAACTGCTGTCATTGCGGTCAGCTGTGCATGTGTGTACTAATGCCAGAAGAGCCTCAGTCCCCAAGCTCCTGATGCTGCTCCTCTGGTGCATTGCCTGCAGTGCAATTTCCCTTTAAATCCTTCTTGGAATAGGGACAGCCAAGAGCAGTCGTCTGGCCAGTCCCAGACGCGGCCAGAGTGGGCCAGAGTGCCAGGTTCACCATACACATAGCACCAGGGGAGAAAGGTAAACTTTGGGGACAATGTCTTCAGGTCAAGTTAAGGTAGAGGAAAGGGGCAGAAGAAGGGAAGAAGATTAGGAGCTTCAGCAGGAGTTGTAATGAGTCTCCTCTGAACAGCTGATAGAAGAAAAGGAGAAAGCAATTTACATTTGCATCCAATGCCCTAAATTAAAGAACCTACCTAGCCTAGGCTGGCGTCACCCTTCCCACTCCACCCCTCCTGGTACCACTATCATGGCTACACTCGGTAGCACCCCATATAACTGGTCCTTAGTCTATAGAAGAGAAGCAACACCACCAAGCTTTTAAGATCAACATAAAACAAAAGCAATCACAGATCAATCTACCCTATTTCTTCCATTTGAGCTGTTTGTAGAATCTGCTTATAGTAATTCTGAAAACATTTCATTACAATTACCAGTAATAAAATTAGCCAAGATTATTTTCTCCATGAAATCCAATGTAATATTTTACCTCTGAAAACAATTTAATAGAATTTATCTGTTTAGCTCAATTTTAGTATGTTACCTGTAAATCTGCATGCTGCAATCCGAACAAAAGCCACAATACATCCTTTAAAGAAAGCCTTGCAATGCAGGAGTGTGCTTCAGTCCTGTGTACTGCAGAACTGAGACACAGAGGGAGGGGATAAAGGAGGAGGAGGGGAAACAGGCAGAAGAGGGGGACTGGGAAAAGGAAGAAAGGGGGAGGGGAAAGAAAATGCATGTGCATGCACACGCTCTGGCATCTTTAGCAATTCATTAGAATTCATTGCCAGAGAGGAGCTCCTGGATTTCCAGACTCAGTGGGGGAATGGCTTAGCATGCGTGCAGTGAAGCATTTGAAAGCTGTTTCCTCGTCTGTCTGGAATCCCCCTCTTAAGCAGATAATCAGATTTCAGACTGCTAGCAAGGAAAATGATGGTAGTAACCAGAGCAGCGAGTCAGAAATCTGACTGAACACACTTCCACAGTGGCAATGATGAGGGCAAATTCCTGTTTTCTGGGAGCATTTTCCCAATGAACAAAGGACCATATTAAAGAAGTGTGTTAACTGTACATGGCAAATGAGAAATCACAATTCATCATCACAATTCATCTACATAAGAAGTTCTAGTCGGAGGGTTAAATATTCAGCATTTTCTCTCTTGATTTCTTGGATATTTCTTGGATATTAAGAAACTTTAAAATCAGTTTTTCAAGACAAAAATAAAGAAAACATTGCCCAATCTGGTACTACAAAAAACAAACGCACATAACATCGGACAGGTCTTACTGGAAAACATGGTCAAGTATGGCCCAGTAAAAAGAAAGACCAAGAGCACTGAAGGAACATCTACCTAGTTTAAATCCTTGCTCTGATTCTACTTAGCCTCTCTCAGCCTTGGTTTCAACAGCTGCAAGATGAGGGCAACTTCACAAGGTTGTTGGGAAATAAAAACTGTGCACACAAAAGGCTTACCAACACCTAGGACATATAAGGTATTTAACTTCTTATTCACTTTCCGTTTACGCAACTAACACACCCTTCCTAAAGAGCCAGTGTTGTCACAGGAATCGTGATGCTCCTCAGTATCCTGAAGTGTCCTCTCCTACTGTGTGACTGCACGGTTTTAAGGTACACAACAGTTTTCTGAATACAACACTTTCATGCATTACTCAAACACATTAAGGCTAAGCATATAAAAGGCAGTAAAGAAACTCAAACAGAAGGATAATATGGTATCAATTATTCCCTCTACAAAAATAATTGCTCTGTTGAAGCCTTCAGCTCCAATTTCATTGCTGAGGTCCCTCTTCCATGTTGTCTGTTAAGTCTCACATCTTCCACCTGATGTCCTTGCAGAGTTTTATCTGCAATATGTCCAAAATAAAACACATTTCCACCCTCCCTACCCCCCAAATAAGCCTCTCTTTCTTCCAAACACTTTTCCAGGCACTCTGGTATGATGCTAAGGAATTGTCTTGACAATTCTCTCCCTCGATGCAATGTTCTTAGACACCAAGTCCTGGGATTCTCCTCAGTTGTTCTCTAATTCATTTCTTCCTCTCAGTTTTTAGTTTAAAAACTGTGTGGGTTCCTATTTTTGTTTATTTGCCTAATCTCTTCATTTCTTCTGGAATACCCCAAAGCATACATTCTATTATGATACTCTACTGCTTTAAAAAAAAAAATGTCAGTATCTCCCTTACTGCTTTTCTAATCTGATACTATCATTCCACTTCCCCAGTCAGGTTGCCCTACAGTCAAACCAGGTCACTCACTACTCTGTACACCTTTCATGAATTTTATTTTGAATGCCTGTTTATTTAGGACTTAATACTGAACAAATAAAGAATGATTTCTGAGAGTTACTGATTTTCAATAAATGGAGTAAGTTAAGAAGTCCAGAATTTTCTATTTGTGAATTTGGTCATGCAACTAAGTCTTTCTATATCCCAGGCTTCTCTTGTATGAAGCTAGAGTTACACTAGTAAGTACTGCACTGACTGGTAACTCAAAGGAATTAAAGTAACAATACTAAAAAACTACAGGCTGTTATATTACTATCAGTACAGTGACAGTTCTTTTAACATTTCTCTATTTTAGTCAAACACGCTAGGAACTACAATCAAAATATTCATATAGGAAACTTAAAAAATAAAAAGGGCTACTAGCCACAGGTAGACAAGACAGTCAAGAATTAAATGCTTTGTTGTGAACTAAAGAAAAATATTTTCTTCTAAAGAGGTAAAATACTACTAGTGACTTGGGGAAGATAATAAATCTATTTTCTCACAAAAATCTACATATGCATTTCCTCTTTAAAATAGCAGTCTCATGATGGTCTGAGGAACTGGCAAACTTCTTCTGACTCTTGAGTACATTCCACACACATCATGCCAGCCATGTAGCACCCTACCTCACTCCAACTATCCATGCAGTTCATGCATCATTTCTAAACAAAAGACTTTTTAGAACACCTAGGTGAAAAAGCCTTCATATCATTTGAAGCACAGCAATCTATATTCTTTCTTCTAAAGTTCTCATGTAACTATTATTTTATTTGTTTATGGCTAATTGCTGCAAACTCTCCTAAACAAGAAAATAGGGTTTTTTTTTCATTCAGATATATATATATATATATATATACACATATATATATATATATATATTTTTTTTTTTTTTTTTTTTTAAAGAGAGAGGGACAGTGAGAGAGACAGAGAGAAACAACTTTATTTAGTTTTTCCACATGGCTTTAGTTGCTCCAACACTTAGTTGTGTACATGGTGCTGGGGTTTGAACCCAGGTCCTCGTGCTTGCCAGGCAAGCGCCGAAACCGCTGAGCCACCGCTCCAGCCTGATTTAGAGATACTTGAAAGCCCAACACAAAACCAGCACAGATAGGAAAAGAACTTTTTAGAATTTTATAATATATATTTTATAGGTGCATAATTACATATAATGATGCAATTTGTTGTTACATATCCACACATGCACAGGATGTAACAATGCAATTTGGTCAGTATCATTCCTGAGTACTTCCCCATTCCCTCTCCTCCTCTCCCCCTTTGGTCTGGTCCCTCTCCTCTCCTCTCCTCTACTATCTTGATTCTCAAGGGAAGCCCTGCCCACTTCACTACCACACCTTTCTTTTCCTTTTTTCTCTCTAGCCTCCACATATGAGAGAACACATAAGACCTGCGCTCCCAATTTGGCTTATTTCCCTTAACATAATGTTCTCAGGTTCATTTGCAGGAAATTGAATGCATTCAATTATTTTTGACTGAATAAGCAACAGATGCCTAATACAACAAAAGTTCTTTTACTCTGAAAGATCTTTCAAATAATACCCTCATATAACTCTTTAATTCATCTATAATTGCTGGTTGGATATTTTTAGCATGAAGGCTGAAAATCTAAAATACTCTGATATTTGAAATTTTTGAGGGCTGGCAATGCTCAAGAAGTCTTGAATTTTGGAAGATTTTGGATTTCAGATTTTCAAATTAGAGATACTCAACTGGCAAAGACTATACAAATATGTCAAAATTCGAAAACCTCTAAAATATCAAACAATTCTGGTCCCAAGCAATTAGGTTGTGCCTTATGAAATTTTTGTGTCAAAAACTGTCAAATGGAGGCTACAGCAGTGGCTCAGTGGTGCAGCAATGGCCTGGCATGTACAAGCACCCACGTTTGAAACCAAGGACCACATACACAACGAAATCTTGGAGCAACGAATGCCACGTGAAAACTTCTCAATTCTCTCTCTCTCTCTCTGTCAGGCTTACTACTAGTTTAGGTTCTGGAAAAAAGCTTGTAATTCATGGCAAGATGTTCCTTTCACTGATGCTGAAAAATCACTAGAGAAAACAATGCAGATTAGTTTCAGATAAAAGAAAGCCAACAGGATGGATATGTTGTTACTTCATTATTCTCCCATCATTAAAAAGATCTGGAACCTGGCGTATTGGTGCAAGCCTGTAATCCCAGTTATTGGATAGGCTGAGGCAGGAGAATCCCAAGTTCAGGGTCAGCCTAGGCAACTTAGTGAGACTTTGTCTCAAAATAAAAAGTAAAAAGGGCTGGGGAAGTAGCTCAGTGGTAGAGTGCACCTGGGTTCAATTCCCAGTACCAACAAAAAAACCAAAACCAAATTCTAATCCAAAATAAAAATAACCACTTAAATAAAAATTATTTATCAAAAATAAACAGCTTATTTTCCAAAATATTAAAAAAGTACAGTAATTTTAATTAAAATCAGGAATTAGAGAAGTAATACTTCTACCACATATACAAACAAAACCAAGAACACAACATGGCAGCCTGTACAGACAGTGAAAAAGAGGTGAGACTATTTTTACTGCAATATTATTGCATATTTGGAAATCATAAAAAATCAACAGCTAGCCAGATGTGGTGGGACACATATCTAATCCCAGTAGCTCAGGAGACTGAGGCAAGAGGATTGAAAGTTCAAGGCCAGACTCCACAGTTCAGTCAGGGCCTGAGCAACTTAGTGATACCCTGTCTCAACATAAAAAATAAAAAGTCCCAAGGGTTGGAGAGGTGGCTCAGTGGTATAGCACTTGTCTGGCATTCACAAAGATCTAGGTTCAATTCCCAGCACCACACACACCACTAAGTGGAGGAAAAACAAAAACCAGATAAAAGAATAAAATTAACTCTTTCTCTATAGAAAAAGGGAGGTGCAGGGATGATGTGGGTCAGTGGTTAAACACCCCTGGGTTCAACTGCTGGTATAAACAAAACAAAACGCTAGATGAACAAAAAAATTTAAAATAATCAATGTTTTTCCCCCCTCCGTTGTAGCAACTCTGGTAGGGGCAGACGACAAACAAACAAACAAACAAAAAAACACCTCTATTTGCCTTAACCTTAACAACATAATTCTTGGGAATGAAGGAACAAGACCCAAATGAAGGCACATTAATGAATACAAAATAAGATCCAAACAAGTAGAAAGACATCCCATATTCTTAGATGTTAAGATATAACAATTTGAATTTAATATTCTCAATATGTCAATTAAGTGCAATACAAATTAGATTCACTACATATATGATGGTGGTGGAAACACTGGATAAATGATTTTAAGGCTTTTATGGAAGATTAAGTTTGTGATAGTCAAGTAAGTAAAAGGAAACATAGAAAAGACTTGCTTTACCAAGTATCAGAACATAGGGGCTGGAGGTGTGGCTCAGCAGTCATGGCGCTTGTCTGGTATGTGCAAGGATCCAGGTTCAAACCCCTGCACCACATACACAATTAAGTGTCAGAAAAACAAAAACTAGATGAATAAACAAATAAAACTGATTCTCTCTTTCTCTCAAAAAAAAAAAAAGCATCAGAATAAAACTCATCCTCTTTAATCAAAACAGTATTGAGATAAGAATACACAAACAGATCAGTAATAGAACACATGAGAATGTAAGATATGACAATGATGGTAGCTCTACTCAGTAGAAAAATGCGAACAACACAACTGGTTATCCATCTGGAAGAAAGTAAAATTGGAATGCTACCTTATGCTATGTATAAAAATAAATGCCAGATGGATTAAAGACATAAAAATTAACACATAAAATAAAAATAGTGCCTGCAGTAGTGGGAATCAAATCCAGAGGTGTTTATCACTGAACTACATCCCCAGCCCAACACCCTTCTTTTTGTATTGGAGACTGAACTCAGGGGCACTTTGCCAATGAGCTACATCCCCAGTTCTTTTTATTTTGAGATAGGGTCTCATTAAGTAGTTGAGGCCACACTCTAATCTGCCATCCTCCTGTCTCAGCCTGAGTTGCTGGGATTATAGGCGTGCATCATCATGCCTGGCAGGAGATAGGAGATATCTTAATCATGACACACTTTCTACAGAAAAACTGAAAATGTTTCATAAGGCATGAAACCATAAATAAGTCAATTAAAAATTGACTAAAAATATTTACAAAGCAGATGCAAAGAATTAACATACATAATTTATACAGAGTGATTAGAAATTAACCTCATAAATAGAAAAATATATGGTGTTGGAGAGTGATACTGGCCAAATTGTATTATTAAATGTGTAAAAACAAATCCCATCACTATGTATAACTATAATAATGCATCAACAAAAAATGTGGATAGGAAAAAAAAAGGAAAATGCCTAGAAAACTATGAACAGGTAATTCACAGAAGAGCAAATCATTCACATTTATTGGCAACCAGGGAACCGCAAAGTAATAATACGTTGGCATCACATTCATTGATAATAAAAATTGAACAGCTATAACTACTACTGGCTGGTCAACAGGTTCTTTGGCTGGTGGAACTACATAGCTGGTAGAACTGTAAACTACCATATTCTGAAAGGCAAACTGGAAATAAAAAGATTAAATACAAAAGTTAAATAATCGATCTAGACTTGGCAGTGCATGCCTCTAATCTCAGCTACTAGAGGGGTTACTATAGAGGATGTTAAGTTCGAGGCCAAACTCTTTACTTCACCAGACTCTGTCTCAAATTAATAAATAAAAAGGGCTGTGGATGTAACTCAGAGTAGAGTGCCTCCTGGTTCAATTCCCAGTACCAAGTAAGTGAATAAATAGCAAACCAACCTACTAACCAGTTTCAAAAACACATTACCCTTTGATCCTGCATTCATGCTCCTACAAGTCTTCCATAAAACTCAAAAGCTTCAGAATACATGGAAGGACATCTAGTAAAGCCCTATTTAAAGATAAAACAAACACACAGAAACAAAGTAAGGGCCCATCAATGGGAAAATGGATGAAAGACTACACTTGAAAATAAGCAAAAATAAAAATGTATACAATCATGTATATGCAATTCCATGAAATTATGTATGTCTACATTTCCATATAAAGAAAATTTTGAGGATAAGCAAATAGGGTTTTGGAAAAGAATGAGCTGCAGAGTCAATACTATGTTCAAATCTTGCCTCTACTACTTTACCAGCTGAGTGAATCTTAGCATATTGTTAAGCCTCACTGAGTCAATGTTCCCTTATTTTTTTCTAAAATGGAAATAGTAATTACCACCTCACAAGGAATTTCTTAGGATTAAAAAGATAATGGATGTAAAATGCTTTCTAAAGCATCTGAAACACAGTAAACACTTGAAAAAGGTAACTATTATTGTTATATTATTTTCCTTCTGGGTCCTTGCAGAAAGTGAAAGAGTTAAATAAAACATTTTTGGTTTCAAAAAGGAAAACAGAGAGAAGGGTGCCTCTAAACTAACTTCACTGCTTATAACCTTTAAAAGAAAAAACCTTTAAAAGAAACACCTTTAAAAATATGCAATGCATTTTGTTACTAAAAGGTCATTTACGGCTCAGCAGGCTGATGTAGGAGGATTCTCACCCTTATCAACTTAGTGAAGCCCTAAGCAACGTAATGAGACTCTATTAAAATAACAAAATAAAGAAAGGACTGGGAATGTGACTCAGTGGTTAAGCACCCCTGGGTTTAATCCCTGGTACAATAAATAAGTCATTTAGCCTTGGATTACAAAAGGTATATAGGGTTGGGGGTGTACCTCAGTGGCAGAGTGTGTGCTTAGCATGTGCAAAGCCCTAGATTCCATCCCCAGCACCAAAGAAGAAAAACAGAGACATGAAAAAAAGCCTGCACGTACCCCTCACAAGGCACAGCTGAAAATTACAGCAAGATGGTGAGAAAGATATTCATTAGATTTTTGTCAATTCAATTTTTTTTGCTTTCACTCTTATAAATCAAATTGCTTTTCCTACTATAAATTTAGTCTTTTGGGGGGGAACCTCTAACATAATAACACACAAAAGTGCATTTAGGAATATGTGACAACTAATTCCAACATTATGTAAAACTATAATGCACTAATAAAAATAAATAAAAACACATAAAATTCCAGAACATGAAGCATGTATCTGACAAAGAAAGTATATTCAGAACAATTTTTATATATTAATAATATGTGTGAACATCTACATAAGTATAATAATACGTATAAATCCTGCTACAGTTCCAAGAATGCTCATGGTAGCTTTATTCATAATAGCTAAAACTGGACCAAAAAACAAAAAAACAAAATGTCCTTTAAATTTTTTAAAATTATTAATTGGTTCAGCATCAACTTACACACTGAAGGGATTTGTTGGTTCACCTTCATACATGCATACATATTGTCTAAATTGCTTCAACTCAATCCTTGTCCAGGATCTACTCTCATTCTCCCAGAATAGATTTTTAAAAGTGTTGTTTATTCATTTGAAATATTTTTTTTCCATTGGAAATATTGTTAACAATTAAAAAAGTGAAAACAAATTTTTAAAATGTGCTACTGAAATACTCCCAAAATGAATGAGCAAAAGAAGTTGCAGTGCTTGCCTGCCATGCGCAGAGACCCAGGTTCAAACCCCCAGCACCACATATCAGAGAAACAAACGCCAGATAAAAAAATTAATAAAATTGATTCTCTTTCTCTCATTCTTTCCCTCTCTTAAAAAAAAAGATACAAACAAGTATGTACTGTATGACTATATAGCTACACTTTAATTAGGTTCAAGAACAATTGGAAAAAAAAGAACAATTGAATCTAAAGAGAAAAGTCACAACAGTGATTACTTTAGGAATGTAGAAGGGCTAGTTGTGACTAGAAATGGACAAAAATAATTTGGAGGGGGTGGTAATGGGTATTCCTTGCTACTGGTAGTAATCACAGTGAAATATATGTAAGACATCATAAAGCTGTACACTTTGAAGTTGTGTTTTCCCCTTTAAGTTACAGCTTGCAGTGCTCTAAATCACTAGTAATCAGAGAAATGCAAATGAAAACTACATTAAGATATCACCTCACACCAGTCAGACTGGCAAAAATGAAGAAAATAAACAATAATAGATGCTGGAGGGGTTGTGGAGAGATAGGTACACTTGTACACAGTTGGTGGAACTGCAAAATGGTACAGCCCCTCTGGAAAGCAGTGCGGAGAATCCTCAAAAAACTAGGATTGAAGCCACCATATGATCCTGCTATTCCTCTCCTGGGTATTTTTCAAAGGGATTTAGAATCAGCACATTACAGCAACACAGTGAAATCGATGTTCACAGCAGCTCAATTTACAATAGCTAAATTATGGAAACAACCCAGATATCCCTCACTGGATGAATGGATCCAAAAACTGTGGTACATATATACCATGGAGTTTTACTCAGCAATTAGAAATAATGATGTTGTAGCCTTTGAAGGTAAATGGATGGCTATGGAAGAAATTATGCTGAGTAAAATCAGCATAACCCAGAAAACCAGGGGTCGAAAGTCTTCACTCATCTGTGGGCACTGGAGCTAGACCCTGGCCATTGAGAAAGGAGGTCAATTCTCATGATTTAAATTCGGAAAAGTTGTAATGACATACAACCTAAGACATTTGTAGAGACGTTTTAGGAAGGAGGGAGGGGGAGGGAAAAGGGTGGATAATTGGGGGTTAAATCTAATATTCAGAACTTATATATATATATAAAATATTTTTTGTTAGAAGCATGTCTGGTTGTTCAAAAAATAAATTTTAGAAAAAAATTTAAAAATAAAATACAGAAATATTAAAAAAATTACAGCTTGTTGAAAAAATAAATTTAAAGAAATTTAAAATAGTTCCATCTCTTTCAAACATTTCCCTCCCAAAGGAAGTTTAAAAATGTCAATTACAACCATTTCCATACAAGGAGAAATATTATTTATGAGAAGACAACAAAAGAAAAGCAGTATCAACTTTCATGGGATTTACTGTGCTTAAAAAATGAGAATTCACCAATATTATAATGGTTAAAATTGTACTTTCTGATTATCTACTAGCAATTCAACTGAAAACATTTTAAAGGTCTAGCCAAACACATGATAATAAAAGTTTAATGTATAAAGTATACATCACCAGTGTATGTAGGTCACCAACTGAATATATCAGACTTTGTTAATAGATGCTCTTTTACATATCATATAACTATCAGTTTCCTTTCCTAAAAACATATGCACCATTTTCATTAACCAGAAAAAAACAATCAATCATAGATATTCTGTGTCTTTAAATTATCTGCATGAACACTTCACCAACAATCTTCAAATTAATAAACTCCTAAGAAATCATTTTGAGCAAAATCAATAAAATAATTTTACATGCATGTATTGATATTCCACAACGAAGCCTACCATTCTGCATAAATTAATAAGTACCAATAAAGAAAATCACTTTTGGCTATACATTTCAGAGGACTTACACATTTCAGAGGATCTAGAAAGACAGCATTACAAATCCAAAATATACTTTTCCAAAATAATAATCATCAACTATGCATACCTTGCTAGCTATACATATTATATAACCTCATTCTCTGATATCTTCATTCATCCTTTCCATCCTTCTAGGCCTGGGGGAGCACTTTTTTAGAACCCCTGGAGAATAAAGACTTCCCTGTTCTCTCATGATGAAGATCACTCCTTTTTTGATGGTTCCCACTGTGCCTTGATTTCAGACATATCCTATAGCATGACAGTCAACTGCTCTTGTGTTTGACCTCTTGGCTCCAGCAATAAATACTGGTCAGATAATTTTATCAACATAATGGAAGGAAACGGAGTATTTGTGAAACAAAAAACATCTGTCTGGAATTCAGATGACAAAAAAGAACAATAATATTCTGAGAACTTAAAAATCCTTTTTTGGTGAGGAAAGGTTCTATCTTCATATTTAAATGCTGCTTTCCTATAAGGTATTTGTGTTTATTTTTAAATATATAACTGCTTTATAAAGATATTATTCGTATCTTATAAAATTTTAACTTAAAAAAAAAAGGTTTCACCTTTTGTCACATTGAAAAACTCTAGGATTCTGAGCAAAGCATTCATAACCCAAGTTTCAGATTTGCATACCACTGGGGAAGCTGCTTCCTAAAGATAAACACTTCAAGAATTTGAGAAAACTAAACCAAAACCAATAACATAGGGTACTTAAAGAAACAAAAGACTGCCTAATCGTACAGAAAACAACTTTAGATCTTTGTGTGCCGTATAGTATTTCTTGCTTTGTCAGGAAAACTTTGAGAATGGGATATTGAAAAAATAAGGATTTTTCACATAGCGGAAAGAAGGAAATATGGTTTAATATTACAAAATTATTTTCTTATAATTGCAGAATCTGCAACTAGGCCTTCCCTACCAAGATCACATTCCTGCGAAGCATGATAAGAATTAAAATAAGCAAAAGAAAGTTTTTATACATTGCACTGCACAAATGACTTGAATAAAAATGTAATTACTGTCAAAAAGAATGTAGATGTGGGGCTGGAGCGGTGGGTTGGCGGTTATGGCACTTGCTCGGCATGCATGGGTACGCAAGTTCACACCCTAGCACCATGTACACAATGAAGTCTCAGAGCAGTGAAGGCCACATGCAAAACTAAATAAAAAACTGTTTATTTCTCTCATTGTCCCTCTCTCTTAAAAAAAAAAAAAAAAAGAATTTAGATGCACACAATGGGCTAGAGGCTATCCCTGCCCCTCAGGGGAAACCAATCAAGGAAGAAAACCTTGTGCCTTCTCCTTTGTGTCAACAGAAGAAATATCTAGGGACTAGAAGTATAACAGTTTTTAGACAAAGAAATTACAAAAAATTCTTGGAGGTCAATGATCCTTCATTACAGATCTCTAAAAGGATCAATGCTGAAGGTGAATTGATTGTTTCCTTACCTTTGTGATAAGAATTCGGTATTTTTCTACCAGGTGGTCATTGTTGTGACAGCCTGCCAGCAGCTGCCATACTTCTCCTCGAAGAGCCTCAGGGACACCATTTCTTACTAAGGATGACAACTGCTTTGGTCTCACACTTAAGTTGAGATGCCTAAAAATAAAGTCATAACTCATAAGTTCATAAAAGGAAGAGTCTCTAAAGAGTTATTTTTATAAAAATTAAATGAATTAAAGATTTAATAAGGAAATATCCTAATAAAGAAAAAGATGAAGTGCTATTGAATTTGATGTGACCAAAATAGCTGTGAGCAATTGAGTGGAAGAAAGAATAGAGTCTACATGAACTCTAAAACTACTTCCTGTCTTTAAAATTAATACTTTAAAAAGGTGCAAAATTGGGAACCACAAAGGATGCCTTATGGTTGTGGCCTATCTAAGAAAGATAGGGTTGGGAATATAGCTCAGTGGTAGGGCTCTCACCTTACATGTGTGATTCAACTCCCAGTGTTGCCCCCTGCCTACCCTCCAAAAAAAGCAAGCCTCAAGAAAGACAAAGCAAAGTTGCAAATAAGCAAACACAGTTAAAGACAAGGGCTTGGCCCTACCTCATAATTGACAAGTGAACTGCATTTTTATATATGTTCTAAGTTAAAACAAAACATTTCAAATATGTTTTCAGAAATTTTTCTGGTATCTTCCTTTATGTAACACTTCTCCAAATACCTGTGGTAGCTAAAAAAATGTACTACACTACTGTACATCAAAACAAGTTATCAAGGCTGGGGATGTAGTTCCATGGTAGAGCGCTTGCCTAGCATGTGTGAAGCCCTGGATTAGATCCTCACTACCACCCCAAAATATAACCAAGATACTTAAAGTCTTTGGGCTTCATTTATTTCATCTATAAAATGAAGAAAATAAAACTTGTCTTGAAATGCTGGTATAGATTTTCAGAGTACTTCTGCATATAGTATGTTATTTGATCCCGTAACAACCATCTGAGGTAGATGTAGAATCTACAGTTTTATAGATGGAGTAAAAAGGTAAGGGAGGTCAATTAAATCACTGAGGTAGTCCTCAAACTCTTAAGACCACTGAATGCTCTTTTTCGTCATAGCTGGTTTGTCATCTGAAAGCTGCCGTTACTGAGTCAATAAAGTAGGATCCTAACCTAAAAAAGCTCTTGTGACTACCAGATCGAAGTCTTCCCTGCCACAAAACCATCAGCAAATTACAAAAAGATCTGAGACTTTTCTTACAATGATTCCAGATTCTGAGAATAAGGTACAGTACATTTATAAATGATTAATTCTACAAAACTGTACCCTAAGGTGAGAGCTATAGACAATTCAATATTTTTCCTTGCTTAGATTACAATACGTATATGCATATGAATAAAAAGTTGGAAAGTTTCCAACAGGAAAAAACAAAAGTAGTCTGTTACTTAATTCAAGAGTTGGTACATGATGGCCTCTGAGTCAAATACAGCCCACCTGCTTTTATAAGTGAACTTTTATTGAAACATTGCCACTAACTTATTTAGTTACTGTCTATGACTTTTCTGCACTGTAACAGGAGAGCTGAAGAGCTGTGACAAATTATTACCAGCCTACAAAGTCTAAAACATCTGCTATTTGGCCCCTCACAGAAAAAGTCTGCTAACCCTAACTTAATTTACACTGGTAAAATTGCTTTCATAGTAATGTCATGTCACTGATATAATAAATTTCAATAATAATATATGGTGATAGTATGCAATTCAGCATACTATTTTATACTGAGAACATTAGTTCTTATACCCACTCAGTCAAATTTAAATGAACTTGAAGAATTTGAGTTAAAAGGCACTATTTTTTTAAAGAGAGAGGGACAGTGTGTGTGAGAGAGAATCAATTCTATTTAATTTTTCATATGGCTTTCGTTGCTCCGAGATTTCACTGTGTACATGGTGCTAGGTTTTGAACCTGTGTACTCGTGTGTGCCAGGCAAGTGCCATAACTGCTAAGCCACTGCTCCATCCCCAGAAGGCACTGTTCTTAATACTGCCACTAAAACCTAATGTAGAGTTGAACAAGCCAGCTTTGGGATCAACTTGTTGTGTTGGTAATTTTAGTTCTGACAGTTTACTAATTGGAGTGGCTTAACCTATGAGTCAGTTTCATGTGTTAAAGTGGACACTAGTTCATAAGTTGTTAGAGTTAAAATAGAACATGTAACAGCACTGTGCCTAGCCAACAATACACCGTTTTTACTGATTAATACAACCATGATATCCATTAATTTTAATCTGTAATAATCCTGAATGCTAATTTTGTAGACTTCTATTTTTTGAATAAAATAACAAACTGAGAAGCATTAAGGGACTTGCCTAAGACCATACAGCTTGGAAGTAGGAGAGATATGATTTGATGCCAGATTTAACAAGCACTAAAATTCTAAGATATTACAATGCTTCTCCACAAAACGCGAAAAATAATGGGAAAAAATGATGATGAAGAGGGACTTGATAGTATATCTGAAGATGTGACTAAAACAAGCAAAATACAGTTTAAACAACATGAAGACATTGGAGAAACTTAGCTGATATATATGAAGGAATGGGAGAAGAGTTGATTGCTCAGTAGCAAAATGAACAACAAATTATAAGCGATTATATACAATGCTGGTGGGTTCACTCAATGAAGTCTAATTCTAGAATCTAAATACTATACTAAATGATTTTAAACATACTATTATAAAATCAAGTCAAGACTGAATTTGTTTTAGAGCAGAAACGTTTTTATGCAGATGAAATTTCTGCCAATAGCAGCCTAAAACCCTCCAAATGCACTGAACAGAAAGCATAGTTGTGACAAATACATCAGCAGTTTTGCCTCCTGAATTGTAAAGAAGTATCAAATATGTGAGAGTTACTGCTCTGGGAGGTTAGGTACAGTTCATGTATTAAAACCACTGTGTGAAGAACAACCAAACCTAAACCTTGGCTTGCTTTTCTCCAGTACCTATTTGACATTTCCCAATGTGAAGAGTGTTCTGCCAAACAGGTCAAGCACTGTTAATGATGCTGTAGCAGATGACACCCATTTCTAGACCTGTCCCTCAAGGGCATGAAGTAATTTTTTTTTTTAAATGCTGAGGCATAGCTTTACTAATAGAGTGACAGATTTCAACAGTTAAAACTTCTAAGAAAATCTAAAACCCAAAGTAAGAGAGAGCTTACATGACTGCCCTAATAACCAACAATCAGAAACAGAGACATACTCAGGTCATTTTCAAGCTCAGCTTTTTTCCTCCCTGGTATCCTACCAAGGGAAAAAGGAAAACTACATGAATGTCTCACCAACCTGATTCAACAGGATATATTTGGATATGTTAATAAGTACATGGAGGTGGTGTATTCTTTTTTAAAAAACCTAACAGAGTAGTGACTATTACTGTCAAACTACTTCTTGAGCTGATGAGAAATACCTGAGTATTAAACATGTTACTAGAAAAAGTAATTGATAGAACAGGTAACAAATACCACATTTATGATACTCTACTTTGCCACTGCAGGTATGTATCATAGATAAGGAAAAGTTCTGAGGACCTTATAGTGTGAACATCCTCTAAACTTCCCTAATTATTGGGTACTATGATAACTAGTGAATATTATCTTAACCAAAGTTACTAACTTCTTTAACATATGTCCTTTTTTTATTTATTTGGTCCGGAAGTTCCATGTTTGGATAAATATTTTCTCCAACATTGAGACTTTCTTAGGTTTCTAATACTCTGAGAATTGATTTCAGCTGTCCACTATTATCCTTATAAACCT
The DNA here is from genome assembly GCA_004027875.1 of Aplodontia rufa. Lineage (NCBI taxonomy): Eukaryota > Metazoa > Chordata > Mammalia > Rodentia > Aplodontiidae > Aplodontia > Aplodontia rufa. Next base: position 13,840 of record PVKS010000802.1, on the reverse strand, counting down.
CTAAAAACAGAGTTTCTAGAATACAAGCCTTATATATAGTTTCTATTTTTGGTTCCAAATTGAATATTATAGTTAGGTAAGATTTCCTACACACACAGTGGGAACTGCAGATGAAAAGGACAACTCTGCTATTATAACTTACCACTTTGACAGTAGTTCTCCCCATGTTTCAAGAATTTTTTCTGCACATTCTTTGGATACATCACCAGATCCACTCAAGAGAGGTTCATCGTTATCTTTAATAAAGAAAACACATAAAAAAGGATAACAGAAGAGGCTATACTAGCCAAAAGAATGACATGGGAATGTAAGAGTCAAATTTAAAGACTTTACTGGGATCATACAACCATAATTATAAAGAAAATTAAAACGGTCTTAGGTGGAATATTTTCGTAACCTCTTTAATTCTCTTTTGCCTCCTGTACAGGTCCATATTATGTCATTTTTTAAAAATTCATTTAATAACAAAATCACAGGACTCAAAATATGGTATGTTCTCTCTCTTCTCCCAAAGTAAACAGCTTTATTCATGGAAATATATAGCAGTTTTATTTATAAGTTAAAATTTCAAAGCATCTAAATCTACAACAAGCAGAGAGTAGAGAATGGTGGAAAAAATGACATATGTATACATGAGATATGCTTCAATAATGACATGCAAAAATCATATAAAATAAAAATATGAACAGTTAAATATTCCACATGTCTAATCTATGTTAAAAAACAGAACAGAATAGAATGAACTATACCAAAACACTAATAATTCCTGCCTCTGAGTGATGGAATTATGATTTTTTATCTATTCTTTTATGTAATTATGACTTTCTGTATTTTCTACAAATGGTATGTATAATATAAAGCACAAAAATATTTAAAAGGATAAAAGTGAACCATTTTAAACTTAAGTTCAAGTAAGAATTTATAGACTAAGATATGAAAACTGAAGAAAGTAACACTGAAGGCTGGGGATGTGGCTCAGTAGTAAAGCACATGCTTAGCATGTATGAAGTTCTGATTTAATCCATTAAAAAAAAAACCACCAAAAGCAAAATAGTGATGTTGATACAGGCATGAGAAGAACTGAAAAGCACAAAGAAAGCAGGAAAAAAGACAGACTAAAACAAGTCTCTTCTGTTAGACACTAGTGGTTTTCAACTTTTTGCTTAAACAGTTTCAGTATGAATATACTCAATGATTCACTGGACATATGCCCAGCAGTGGACTTTCTGAGGAAGGGGGGGGAGGGGTTAGAGTGGGTGATTGGGGGGGTCTCTTGGGGTAAATCTAATTTTCAGAATTTATATACGTATTATATTATTTTATTAGAAGCTTGTTTAATTGTTCAAAAAATAAATTTCTGAAGAATAATAAAAAAAACCCACGTTGAAAAATTTTGAAATTTTCTGACACTGTCTTTTGAAATGGTTCCACCAATACACATTCCACTAACTAGGCACGACATTATTTGTTTCCATGCATTCTTGTCAAGCTTGGCTTCATTCATTTTGCTTACTACACCCTCATGAAATTTGGTATACCTGATGATTACATCATGAATCTGTACCCTTATCAGAGACAGTGTTATCCAAGAGGACCTTTTAAAGACTGAAGTTCACGATACTTCTTATTAAACTTTTTTCTTACAGTGCAGTGCCGTGGACATTATCATCAGTTTTGATGGAGAAACACAGAAAAAGATGAGAGATTTCAGTACATGCATGAATAAATCAAAGAGCAGAAGAAAAAGGTTCAAGGATACTAAGGTAAATTTCTCCAATTTCACTAGCTTTCTAGACTGGTTTTACATTTTTTTTTTTTTAAAGAGAGGACAGTGAGTGAGAGAGAGAGAGAGAGAGAGAATCCATTTTTTTTATTAAGTTATTCACATGGCTTTTGTTGCTCTGACACATAGTTGTGTACATGGGTGCTGGGGTTTGAACTCATGTACTTGTGCATGCTGGGCAAGCAGCATAACTGTAGAGCCACAGCTCCAGCCCCCCAGACTGGTTTTACTTTAATTCCTTAAATAATTTTCTACACATTTAAATACTGATATACCACATACAATTACTTCAGGGAAGATGGCTACTGAAAAAAGACTAAATTTTACAAGAAATCACAATTTCTTCAAAAAGATGGCCAGGCGTAGTAGTGTAGACCTGTAATCACAGTGGCTTGGGAGGCTAAAGCAAGAGGATTCCAAGTTCAAAGCCAGCCTCAGCAATTTAGCAAGATCCTGTCTCAAAATAAAACAAACAAAAAAAGAGGGCTGAGGATGTGGCCCAGTGGTTAGGCACTCCCGGGTTCAATTTGTGGTACTAAAAAAAAAAAAAAAAAAAGGAAAGAAGTCTAGGAAGACATGTCTTCCAAAATTCTTTTTTTTTACTGTTCCAGATGCTTTCAATGAATCCGAATAGTAGTAGTTTGAAATCTTGTGCCTAGTCCCATCTGCATAAGATGGAGGAGAGATGGAGAGTGAATAGAAAATCTCAGTTTTTCCTGAAAAACTCCACTTTATGGTTTTTTGTTTCCTGCCCAATGTCTTATGTGTTACCTCTCCAGAACCAATCATTTATTTTCAGGTAGCAAACAAATCACAGGATGGTACATTTTCCTGGTTTGTAATCTGGATTAGGGAGAATAAGAAAATGGCATGACGACAGTTTCCTCTGAAGTCCACCTGGCACTAGTTTTTCACTATGGAAATGGGTCTGAGGGAACTGCTTAGAACTGCTTAGCCTGCCAATATTTAATGAACACTCACTGCATACCAAATACTGTGGGATACAATATGGGGCAAAAGGAGAGAATCCTCTTCCCTTATAGAGGATATGTTCTAGCGCTCCCTGGTTTCCCCATGGATTACCTGCCACCATTAGTCCTTACCTTATCTTCCCCTAGGTAAGTAGAGGCCTTTGAATGCCCTCAAACCCCCCCCCCCAAAAAAAACCACCTTTTTGCCTGCTATAGATTCGAATTACATGTCAATCCTGATGTTATCCTTCAGTTGGGCCCAAATTTCTTTGTAAACCAGCAGATATTCCTCAAAATCTAGAGTATACAGTTGGAGCATTCTCTGGTCTCATTACAAATAGAGTGTCTTTCTCAATTTTTGGTTCTTTTGTTTTTATTGCTTGGCTGAAGGGGAGAGAGGATGTAAACTTTTGCTATTTTGCCATTTTCATCAGTACTGACCTAGTCTTGGTAAATTTCAAGTCTACCAGTTATACAGCAGAGTGGGAATAATTTTACCATTCCCACACAGAACACATAACTTAAAACGGCTCTGCAGGGGACTCTAAATTGCACTCTGACTTCAAAATAATATATGCGCTTTCACTGTACTTCAAAATGCTTTATGAGAAATAAAGACAAGAGATGGTAATAACTACAAACCAGACTATGGACTCAGATCTGGATTCAAGTCAATTTCTTGTACCTGTGTAATCATGGGCAAATTCACTTTTCTAAGATTCCATTTCTTTAAGTATAAAATGAGGATAACTATAAATCCTATTTTCAGGATTACTATTATTTTGAAGATTATATAATATAAACAAAGCATCTGCCTACCATATAAGAATCTAATAACTGGTGACCACTGATATTACTAATAAGTGACCCTAAGGTGATTCCTCACCAGGATACTGGGAGTTATACAGAACAATGGGAATTAGGTAGTGTTGACTCTAAATTTGAAAAAGTACATATGATTGGGCTGGAGTGGTGGCTCAGCATGCTGTTTCGGGAATGTGGGTTCGTATCCCAGCATCACATGCACAGTGAAGTGTCCGAGCAACTAAAGCCAAATGAAAAGCTAAATAAAACTGATTCTCTCTCTCTCTCTCTCTCTCTCACTCACCATCCTTCTCTCTTTTTTAAGTACATATAATAATGTATACACATTTCTTTAAACCACACCAATCATTCTTTCAACCTCTATATCTTTGTTAATGCAGTTTCTTGGCCAGAAATATCCAGAGAAGGCCATTTATCACTACTAAATTCTTCTGGCATTTTAAAATCCCAGCTCAAAAACTATTCTTCATGATGCCCTACCACATATCCCACAATGAAAAATGGATTCTATCCTCTACAAATTTCTAGAACATTTCCTGTGAACCTCATGTAGATGCATGCTTACGACCTTATTATCATAATCAATCTTTTTATTGTCATTAAAAACAAAGCTCTGGGGCTGGAGCGGTGGCTCAGCAGTTCTAGCACTTGCCTAGCATGTACAAGGCTCCAAGTTCGAACTCCAGCGCCACGTACACAACAAAGTGTCAGAGCAACAAAAGCCACATGAAAAACTAAATAAAATTTGATTCTGTCTCTCTTTCTCTCACTATCCTTCTCTCTTAAAAAAACAAACAAAAAACCCCAAAGCTCTGGTATTAAATTACAAACCAGAAGACGACTCTCAAACTCTCAAATGTTCTCTTTTCCTGTGCCCTGTGCTTTCATCCCGCTCTTTTGAACATTACCTTTTAATACATACTGACAGATTAATTTAATAGATACAGCCATGAAAGAAAGAAAAACAAACAAAAAATAAAAACGAACGAGTAAATTATCTACCAGCATGGAATCATAGTAATATAAATGCGTGTGTGTATAAAACATTTTTTTGTTTCGGTGAAAAGTATATATGGAAGTCATGTTTTGGCAAATGAAATTCCTGTAAAATGAGTCAGTTGAAATGGAAATGTTTATTTAGGTAGAGTTGTATCAAATTTGTTCTTAAAATGTGCTAATATAACAAGCTAGCACTAAACTAATTATTTAAAAAGCACTAATTTTACAATCTCATTTTTCCAATTTGATCATGAATAGTTCAGAGAGTGTCCAATATTAATCATTTGTAAAATCTCCCACAGGAGACTCTTATAAGGATTCACTGAATGAATTCCAAATGCCAGGTCACTTATCAATTCCATGATAAAATAGTTTGCATGGTCCTCTACCCACAAATATAAATTTAGCTCTTTATTTACCTTCCTCTTCATCATCTTCTGGAGGAGAAGGTATCATTGAGCTCTGAGATCCAGACTGTGGCAGGCGAACTGAAGGACTGGCTGTAGTTTTCCTTCTCTCTCTTTCTGATTCACTTTCCAAGCAAACAACTTCATATAAAGTATCAGTATTATTCTTTCTCTCCTTCTGCTTTATCTTGAGAATGAAAAAATATTATGCAGTAATATTCTTTATGTTTTTAATTAAGCACTTCTGATTTCAGAATAAATGATGTTTCTCTGAATACCTCCACTAATGTTTTCTAAATAGTAAGGCCTATATTTAGATTTAAAATCCCTTAGGAAAAAAGAACATTTACTGAATAGGATTCCAGGTCTATAATTTTATGTACCATCAAACATACAACTATTAATATTTATTCAATGTAAACTAAATGGCTGTTTTGTATCTTCCGAGTTGCTTTATAAGTTTAAATTTTTTCTAAAACATGACATTTAAAAGTAAGAAAATTCTTTGCTGTTTTTCCCCACTTCTTTTGTTCAATTAAAGCAGTAGAGGGAACAACTTTTTCAATTAAAAGCTACAACTCAGGGTGGGAGTAGGGTAGGATTTGGTGAATGGCAAAGACAATATCAATTAAAAAAAAGCAAAAAATTTGATAGGTCCAATTGATTTGTATTTTGGATTTATTTAGAGGCAAACATGTGATAGTTTATACTGAAATTAAAAATTAAAGACAAAGAATATAATATTTACTAGTACAATAAATATTTTAAACACACTAATGTTACTACTATGGTCAGTTTGAGGAGAAAAAAAGTGAAGTGAAATACAGAGCAGGAAGAAAAGGGAGATCTATAAGAAAAGGTGCCAAAAAAAATGAGAGAGATGGCTATACCAAAGACACAAAGTAAAGACACAGAAAAGGAGAATGGGCAATAGGTTCGTGAGCTACAGAATATCACAGCAGATTTTATCATCCCAATACCTAACTGGATTCTTAACAAAACAAACAACAACAACAAAATACCACCACCCAATCCTGAGAGTAAGGCACAGATCAAAGCAGCATGTCCTTTCAGAATTATCCTGAAGTACCACCAAATACAGTAATTGGTAATAAGCTTTTCTGTGAAAGTTCAAAGAGCAGATACCTTAGGGTATGTGGTCCAGTAGTCTATGTAACTACACACCTCTGCCATTATAGTACAAAAGCAGCCACAAACAATAAGAAAATTAAGGGAGTATGGTTGCATTCTAACAAAACTTAATTTACAAAACCAACTGTCAGGCCAGGTTTGTCAACTGTCATTGATCTACTATGGTTTAATATGTCTGAGGATTGCTTAATTTTCTAGATAAAATGGCAACCATTTTTGACTTATCCACTTAATATTAATAAAGAACTCAGCCTCTAAAAATATTAACATGCAGGTTTATGCCCAGGAGACATATAAATGATTTCTGTCCAATAAAGATAAGTTAACCCAAGCTGGGCACAGTAGCACACCCCCTGTAATCCCAGCAACTCAGCAGGACCCTCTGTCAAAATGAAAACTAAAAAAGGGCTGGGATTATGAGTTAGTGGTGGAGTACCCCTTGATTAAATTCGTAGTACCGAAAGAAAAGAAAAGATAATCTAAAGGTCGCCTATGGGATATTAACTAGTTTTGTTTCTAATCTAGCAATCTTATTCTAATGATTTTTTTTTTTTTAAAGGAAGGACCATATAAAACCCAAATTTCTCGACAGGTGCAGTGGTGCATGCCTGTAATTCCAGAGGCTCCAGAGGCTGTGGCAAGAGGATCACACGTTCAAAGCTGGCCTCAGGAAATTAGTGAGACCTTAAGCAACTTACCAAGAGCCTGTCTCAAAATAAAAAACAAAAAAATAAAGGCCCTGGGGATGTGGCTCAGGGTTAAACACCCCTGAACTCAATCCCCAGTACCAAAAAGACCCACAGTGTTTCTCAATCACTTAGAACCATTTGTCATCTTTCTCATTTTGTCACTAATGAATTCAATTAAAATCTCTGATACATGTTCATCTAAATTTATAATAATTATTATTTTTAACTTTTAAGCATTGTACTTTGCTAGAGAATAGGAATTGACTTTTTGGTTTTGTTATATGTTGCCCTTTGAAAATTACTTAGCTGCTACTAAAACAGTACAATCATCAGCAAGAGCTCTTCATTTTTAAAGAGAAAAATCCTGAAATAATAGAAGATATAATCAATGCAGTTTACCTACAAATTCTTCTATGAGTCACAGTGCCTTGTGAAGTCAGATAATCAAGAATGAGACCAACCAACCTTGTAAGTCAAGAACTCCAGCTACAAAAAAAGTACTCATTGTTGAAGCTGTAGCACCAAGCCTGCCTGAAAGTTACAATTTTTAACAGATAGTGTTGGGATAAGTTGATGGTCATTTGGAAAAATATTAAACCAGGTCCATATTTTACATTAAACACCAGAATTATCAGAATAAAATGCTAATGAATCAGAGATCTAAGAGTGATTAAATTAAACCATGCAAATACCAGGTAAAAAATATGTAAACGTCTTTTAACTTGGGGGCAAAGAAATCTTTCTAATTTTGATCCAAATTCAGAAGCTTTAAAGAAAAAAGTTGATAAATTCAAGTACATAAAAAATACTGCAGCGCAAACACAAAGAGAATCGCCAAAATGTAAGTGAAAAACTGGGGGAGAAACACTGTAACTCAAAAGGTTAATCTCTTGAATAAACATAAAACTTCTAAAAACTAAGAAGTAAAATACCAAAATCAAGAGAAAAATGAATAAAAGATATGAATAGCAAATATACAGAAAAAGAAAGTCATCTTGAAACATGCAAATCTGATTGATCTCATTAATCAAAGGACAAGCTAAAACTACCCTTATTTACCACTGGCCCACCTATCCAGATTTGTTAAGTTTTACAACACACTTTCAATTAGCCTATGGAAGCAGGGGGAGAAGGATACTCTCAGAACCTGCTAATCCTTATAACTTCTATGGAGAAGAATCTGATAAATAAACTTACATATACATTCACCTTATGTGGCAGTGATTCTACCAAAAGGAAACTATTCTAAGATGTACTCTTATAAAATCAAATACAAAAATTTAACACTGCAACAACATGTGATGAAACACTGCCATGTGTGCACCAATAGACGACAGACTGAAAAGATCATGGTTCATCGAAACAACACAGTAAGTAGCATGTAGCCATTTAAAAAGAAAGGAGCTAGCCGTAGTGACACACCCCTGTAGCCCCAGTTACTTGGGAGGTTGAAGCAGGAGGATCATACATTCAAGCTAGCCTGGCCTGGGCAACCTAGAGTAACCCTGTCTGGGGCGGGGTGGGGGGGGGTGGGGGGGAGGCTGAGCAGTAGCTCAACAGTTGTGGCGCTTGCCTGGCATACACAAGTAAGCAAGTTCAATCCCCAGCACCAAGTACACAACAAGGTCTCGGAGCACCAAAAAGCCACGTGAAAAAAATAAATAAAATTAATTCTCTTTCTCTCACTGTCCCTTTAAAAAAAATTTTAGAAAAGGTCTGGGGATGTAACTAAGAGGCAAAACACCCCTGGGTTCAATACCCAGTATCACCAAAAATAAAAAAAGCAAAATAAACAAACAAAAATATCCCCAAGTCCTCAAATAGAAAATAAGCAGAATCAAATATGTCAAATGGTAATAGAACCACAACAAAAAAGAACTAGCTGGGGACTAGCATGCTTAAAGTCCCTAAGTTTGACCTTAGCACCCAAAAAGAAAAAAAAAAAGAATTATTCTAAGTATTTATTTTATAATATTACTGTATTACTGCAACATACTCAACAGAACAAAAAAATTCCATAAAAATCTTAAATTTCAGCCAGATGTGGTGGTGCACATTTGTAATCCCAGCAATTTGGCAGGCTGAAGCAGCAGGACAGCAAGTTCAAAGCCAGTCTCAGCAATTAAGTCAGGCCCTAAAACAATTTAGTAAGACCCTGTCTCAAAATAAAAATTAAGAAGGGTTGGGGATGAGGCTCAGTGGTAAAGCACCTCTGGGTTTAATCCCCAGTACCCCAATCTAAAATTTCATTCATTAGTTTAATTACTAATAGAAAATCCTGATATTATTGAGCTTTTAAATATAAATATATTACTATTTCTATAATAAAGATATTCAATATGAATATTTTTAAAAAGAAAACCCTGTAATGTTAAAGTATAACTGAAAACATGCAAATGAACTCAACTAATTGTGAATCACAGGCAAGTACCAACAATGGAATTCTCTTATCTGTGGTTTTACTTTCTGCAGTTTCAGCTCACTGCTATCAACTGTAGTCTAAAAATATTAAAAGGAAAATTCAAGAAATAAACAATTTATAAATTTTAAATTGTATGCTGTTCTGAGTAGTGTGATGGATTCTTGTGCTATCTCATGCCAACCTACCTAAAATGTGAATCCCCTTTTTTCCAGTGTATCCACTATACCCTTCCACTAGTCACTTAGTAGCCATCTCAGTTATCACACCAACTGTCACAGTACTGCAGTGCTTGTGTTCAAGTAATCTTTATTTTCGTTAATAAAGGCTGCAAAGTACACAAATAGTGATGCTGGATATGCTAAAAGAGCCATAAAGCGCTTTATGTGAAAAAAGAAAAGTTGTTCTCAACCTATTAAGGAAATGAATCATAATGCCAAGTATGCTAAAATCTGTGGTAAGAATGAATCTTCTATCAATGGAACCATGAACTAGGGAAAAGAAATTCATGCTCGTTTTGTTGCTGTACCTCAAACTGCAAAATTTACGGCATGAATGCAGGACAAGTGTTTTTAGTTAAGATGGAAAAAATATTCAATTTGTGTACACATTGAAAAAAAGTAGTCTATTCTATGAAGAGCTCAATACTATCTGCAATTTCACAGAAACAAAGGTGGTTTTGAAACAACTTCCATAAATAATGGTATCAAAATACTATCCCCAAAACCATTTGCTAAATACAAAGAAAAAAAACCCATCGTTTTAAAAAGGAAAGATTCAGTGGTCACTACTTTAACTTATCATGCTTCCTTTCAGAAAAGTCTAACAAAACTTGGTATCATAAACCTGAGTTATAAGGGGAAGAGCTCTGGTGTAGTTATAGGCACTGTGATATTTATATCTCAAGAGGTAGAGTAATTTAGTGCATGTATGCAAATATGTGCCCACATTCATTTCTCTCTCACACACAAACACATACACCCCCCAAATGGGAAATACCAGGTTCAGTTATGTTTATACTATAATAATATAATAATATAATAGTCTGTATGACCTTGGTCATGTTAGTCTTTCAGACTTCAGCAGTAATTTTATAAAGAAATTTTAAGTTCCCTATAGTTTCTTTGGCAATAAAAACTGTATAATTCTGTAGTTCTAAGAATACTTAGAATACTCATTTTATGTCACTGTAAGAAAATTTAGCCTGTATTTAGATCATTTTCTTCCTCTTTCATTAAACGGCATCTGGAAATTTAAAAACTAGAAAGTGGTCTTTCCTTCCTAATTTGAAAAGCATCTTCTCCAATACAATGCCACCTTAATATACTAATCCCAGAAATGGGAACGCTTCTAGGCTAAAAATGATATAATTTAAGTGAAAGCAAAAACAAAAACAAAAAACATCAATTTTTAAAAAATATTACATGACTGTTTTTCCATATTGTTGGAAAAAACCAAAAGTGATACCTTAACTATTTTAAAAATTGTTTGGTAGTATTATTTCCTTTTTGGTCTGGTAAGACCTGAAAAGGATTAAAAATTGCTTACCTAAATCCTAAAAATCTTCTTTCAGAAACAAAGACAAAAGCAACATGTTTCTACAGAAAGAATTCTGAATGAGACCCTTAGAAGGCTTAGATAAGTATCTTGTTCAAACAACATTCCATAAAATCTACTATTTTACATCTCTGGATGTCAGTTTCCTTGCCCATAAGATAAGAATAATAAGAAAACTATTTATGCTCATTGGATCACTGTGAAAGTTACATAAAACACAAAACCATCTGGTCAGAAGAGTGATGGTCATAGTAGCACCTCAAATGGTAAACATTATTACTTGTTAATTCCATAAATATAAAAGATTATAAAAAAAATAAACTTAGTTTATGAAGCTACAAGGGGGTGAAATGAATAGTGGCACAAGTCTTCTAAGACAGCACATATGTTCTTCACACTTTACCTCTCCTTTAACACTGCCTTCCCTCCCTCATCAAGCACACACATAAAAGACAAACCAAATGAGCAGAAAAATGAAAGATTGTCATCAGGAACTTCCTGCCCTCCCATCAGCTTCCACATATATGCTCTCCTTCCTTTTTTCTATTTTCTCGCAAATAAGCTATTGACCATCAACCTATGTTTAATTTGTAATCTTAAGAAAAGTAAGCCTACTGAACTCTATCTATGAAGTTATTTTTAGCCTAGCTAAAAAAAAATGCAAAAAGTGCCAGAAAAAATACTATATTAGAATAAATTTGTAAATCTTGGATGAACTTGAAATTAAACCAGGAAAAATACATTATTCCACATTAAACCCAAAGAGTAATATTCCTGTAAACTCATGCAGTACTTGAAGCCACAGTTGTGTCATATTAGACCTGAAGGGAAATGCAGTATCAGGGGAGTTTGATTTTACAATCACTAAAATAAGATTGAAGAGACAGAACTCTAATTAAAGAGAAATTTTTAGTATACAAATCTATACTAAAAATATTATTCAATTAATTTCTATTTACTGCCTCTTATTCTAGAAATATTTCAGGATCATTTCTTTTCACTGCCTAAACTTGCGGTCATGCTTATAAACTGGTTTAATATCTGAAGAATTCTTCCCCTGGGGCAAATCCCCCATCTATATAATCAATGCTGTTGTCATTTCATAACTTAGTATTTTTCATTCATTCTGTGTCCCATGGAGGTTCCAAAGTACTTCTCAACTATAATAACTAAAATATAGGGAGAATTTATTATGTACTGTTAACTATTATAAGCATGATGTACAGTTTCTCATTTCATGTCACAATAAAACTATGAAGGAAATTCTATCATTGCTGCCAATTTACAGTTGAGTAAAATTAAACTCAGAGCGTTGAAGGAACTTGCTTAATTTTGTAACACCAGTCAATGGTAAGATCCATGGACTCTGACTCCATATCCAAGTTAAAGATGATGACCCTGTAATAACCCTATGTTCCTACTGAGACTAGGGTTTACATTCCATCTCTTAAGATAACACTGGGAAGAAATCTCTATTTCTGCTTTGATTATTTCCTTTTCCTAAATATACCCAATAGGACTAGTCTAGATAAACTGAAATCAAAATTTTTATTTCTATAGACAAAATCCATTCCAGTAAATCCATGTACAACACTATAATTCTATATAATGGAAAACTGAAGTTGCATGTAAATAAACTCAAGTTGATAAATATTGAGAACTATTAAGTTGTAGAAGATTGGGACAAATCAGTGAACAAAAATAGATTAAGAATCTTGACTTAGCAGAGGATGATAAAATGAAAAACATAATAAATAATACACACACACACACACACACACACACACACACACACACACACACACATATATATCTATCACTCAGAGGTACAGAGAACTGACAGTACCAGCGGGAAAGTGGGCAGTCTGTAGCACTAAATGGAGGAGTCAGGTTAAGCTGTGGAGAAGTAGGGCTGAACAAAGACTATAGGACCTTAAGCAGGTGAGCATTAGCAAGGAAAACAAAAGAGTACCCCAGGCAGAAGGAAAAGTCAGTATCAAGAGTACAGTGAACAAGCAAGACACAAATTTGTTTATGATGTAACAGGCAGCAGATCAGATAGGTCTGTTAAGTCACCATAACTTAAAGGCTTTTAATGAATAAAATAGGGTTAGAGAATTTTGAGCAGAAAAATGCTGAGAATAGATTATAACAGGACAAAGACAGAAACAGGTGAGTAGAGGCTATTAGAACTATCTACGTGAAAAATAATGATTCAAGTGTGGTGTAACATCATCTAGGTGAGAAGTAATCATCTTCTGTATTTGAAAGTAAACAGGAACCACTAGATGTGGTAGTGCACACCTGGGGCTGAGGCAGGAGGATCACAAGTTCAAAGCCAGCCTCATACTTTGTGAGGCCCTAAGCAACTTAGTGAGACCCTGTCTCAAAATGAAATATAAAAAGGGCTGGGGATGTGGGTCAGTAGTTAAGCACCCCTGGGTTCAATCCCTGGTAGTCCTAAAAATCAAGAAATAAATAAAAGAAAGTGACCTGGAGCGGTGGCTCAGCAGTTGGAGCACCTGCCTGCTATGCATGAGGACCCGGGTTCAAACCCTGGCACCAAATACACAACTAAGTGCTAGAGCAACAAAGACCAGAAGAAAAAAGAGATAAAACTGATTATCTCTTTCTCTTTTAAAGAAAGAAGACAGGATTTCTTGATAAACTGGATATGGAGTTTAAGAAATAAGAGTAAAATTCTTGGTGTAAGCAATTAGAACTGAGACACTAAAGGCAGGTAAGTAGAGCATTTGAGGGTGGGGAAGAGAAAATGAGTACCTTTTTAGTCATGTTAAGTTTGAGATGTCCTGAAAGTTAAGCAAAGAGGGGTACTTAAGAAAGAAGTGATGGGGCTGGAGCGGTGGCTCAGCGGTTTCGGCGCTTGCCTGGCAAGCACGAGGACCTGGGTTCAAACCCTAGCACCACGTACACAACTCAGTGTTGGAGCAATTAAGGCCATGTGAAAAACTAAATAAAGTTGTTTCTCTCTTTCTCTCTCACTGTCCCTCTCTCTTTAAAAGAAAGAAAGAAAGAAA
>PVKS010000801.1:35798-163654 GCA_004027875.1 Aplodontia rufa | reverse complement strand
CATCCACCCACCCTCATCCCGCTGACCCCAATCCCCTTGTTCCCCTTCTTCCTGGTGCACCCACACTCCATTCCTCCTGTGTACATCCCTCCTCCTCCTCCTCCTTTGTTTTCCTTTTTAACTTTCTCCTCTAATTTTTCTGGGAAAACTGTCTTCTTCTCCTTGTTTTCCTCACTTTCTTTCCTAATTTTGGTTTCAGCAACAAATTCTACAACTATAATTTCAAGTTTGTATATAAAACATCATATCCAGCACCAGCAGAATTCATATAATTTACAAGTATCTGTGAAACTTTAATCAAAACTAAGCAATTACTGAGCTACAAAGCACATCTTAACCCTTAAAAGATTGAAACCATTCAAAATATTTTATGCTGCTGTAGGAGCATGAAGCTACAAATCAATAATCTAAAAGTATTTTAAGGCTACATGTTTTTGGAAACTCATAATGATTTTATATAACATGTTGGTCAAGGAAGGATCACAATGCATATTAGAAAAAAATAAGTTAATGGTTATAAAAATATAACTATCAAAATTTGGAAATGAAGCAGCTAAAGTCATTCTTGGAACTCATAAAAAGAAAAAATTGAGAAATTATGTAAATGTCAATCAAAAAGTTAATAAAAAGGAACAAGAAATGAAATGCAAAGAAAGTAGAAGAATCATAATATGACAGTAAGATTTAATGAAATAGAAAAACATACAATAAAAGAATTCAACAGAAAACAAAAATAATTATTCTTTGAAATACTGTAGAATTAATAACAATAAGCAATACCAATCAATACAGAAACTAAAAAAGGAAGAGAGTGTTAATCACCAAAGTCAGGAATGAAAGTGTCACTTTCACTACAATCTTACCGTTATGCCAAAGACAAAATAATTGTGCAAACTTTACGTCAGTAAGTGGACAAAGATTTAGAAAAAAAAATCTTTACATAATAGCATCTGCTATGGTTTTTGTCCCCCTGAGATCCATGTGTTAAAGACTTAGCCCCTACCCGTGACACTGTTGGGACATGGTGGAGCCTTTAAGAGCTGGAGCCTGGTTTGCAGCCTTTCTGCTATAGCAATATGACCTTGAAGCTGGTATTCGGACCACCCTGACTCTTCCACTCCCAGTCAGGAGGTGATGAATTTCATGCAACACGTTTGTTTTCCTGCCTTGATGGGCTGACTCATCACAAGTCCAAAAGCAATGGGGTCAATAAACCATGAACCAAAAGAAACAAAACTGTGAGCCAAAATAATTTCTTCTTTTTAATTTGATTATCTTGGGTATTTTGTTACTGTAGTGGAAAGTGAACTAAGATAATGTTCTAAATCAATTATTAGTTTAATAGTAAAGTACCCTAAGGAGTAGATTTTGGATCAATAGTTTGTGTGTATCCATAAAAGTCTTTTAGGACTATTCAGAATACCATTCTAGCCATTTCCTCCCCTTATATTGACAAGCAAGCAACAGTAAGAAAATCTTTAATAGTTATAGTTCAGAATTATCTTTTATCCTTGTGCTTTTAGTTACAGTCATAACCAGGGAGTTTTTAGAAGGTGACTCATGAAAAACTAAACAAATTTGGCTCTCTCTTTTTCTCTCTCGCTCATTGTCCCTCTCTCTTTAAAAAAAAAAAAGTGCTGTGACTTAATCAGTGCATTAATTAATTTGGTAGATTGGTCATTTGAATGGATTACTGGGTGGTAACTATAGACAAGTGGGGCATGATTGGAAGAGGGGGTCCCTAGGGGAGATTATATATTTTGTCCTTGACTTCTCCTGCTCTCTCTCTCTCTCTCTCTCTCTCTCTCCTTCCTGGATACCATGAGGAGAACAGGTTTCTTCCTCCATGACCTTCTACCAGGATGTTCACCTTTGTCCCAGAGCGAAGGAGCCCACCAAACACTGAACCTCTGAAACTGAGCTAAAAATATACTTTTCCTCTAAATTGTTCTTCTTGGTATTTTGGTCACAGCAAAGAAAACTCAACTGACACAAACACAATATTTTACTATATGCCTCACCTACAGTAACAATTAGCCATTCTTTGTGAATTATTTTGTGAAATCTCTAAATTTAGCTTCTCTACTAAACTCAAGACAGAAATCAAATCGTGACATTTTCACCTGGTTCCACTGTTCAAATTCCTTAATGTACGAATCAAAAATTTTGCCACTCATATACAAATAATTATTCCAGCATTCACTACCATGAACCTGTTTCCTAACTTGAAACCTCAGTCCCACTTGCCCTGTCAAAGTGGCATGCACGGGCCATGAACCTTCTATGCCTGCTTCAATTCACACTTACACTCTCTTCTCCAAGAAATGCCCTTTCTTCCTCAACCCACATCGTACATTGCTGCTCACGTTAGCTGAAGAACCTATTTCTGTTGCCATTTTCTTCCACTCTGCTGTCGTCCACAATAATGTCCTCCTTTATTATATGTGTCCACTTGTCCCATTTACACTTTTCATAATAAAGTTACTTAAATTGACTTTTCCACAGAAATTATGAAAGTAGGCAACACCTTTTATTCATTCTTGTTTTCCAACAATATTTAGTCCACATTTTATATAACACAATTGATAGATTCATTTTGATTTTGTATTTTAACTCAACTTCCACACAGGTTGACCACGCACATATTTATGCCGAAACTGCCCCTCTCCCAGTGGGAAACTCCTGCTTATTCTCATATCCAGCTCTAAGATCAGTCAATGAAGCCTCCTCACTACCACATCAAGCCATGTTTCTGATTCCACATGTAAAATATATTATCTTGCTAGTAGATGCTAACAAGATTTTTTCACAAAGATTTTTTTTTTTGGCCATAAGTTTGAGATGTGAAAGTTGAATCTTATGTAAATATGTTTGGTATCATTACAAATCATATTTTAAGACATCTTTGAGTATAATCTTGTGTTTATTTAACAAATTTTGATGAAAGGTGGCAACCAAAATATGCAAAAAAATGCATTCACTCTAATTTGTGTCTTTTAGAAGAAAGGGTTTGAGGACAAAGGCTGCCACAAACTTACAAAGTGACAAGGGACATATAGAAGAACAGAGCCAGAAGTCTCAATCAATGGCTTTGCAAAATTCCTTTGGCTCAAGGTTAACAGGGTGTTTGGGAAAATGAGTGTCTTGCACACTTCACATCTGATCCACATGGTTATGCCATGGGAATAGCAGTGAACTAAAAAGTTTGGAGCATAGATATAGATGTTCAGGAGAGGAGCCCTAACTTACCCGACTAAAGGAAATAATCTGCAACAGAAACATCCTATCTCACTGAGCATTCTTTTTTGAATTTTTAACAAAAAGGTATCTACAAAATGTTTTATTTACTACCTCTACCTTTAACACACTCCGTGCACTTTTTAACATCTAGAAAGACTAGATGTTTCAAATAAGGACTTAAGTTTATCCACTATGTACATAGTAGGGTTGAATAAACTACACATATGCAACAACGGTTATATCTGAAAACTTCTTCTCAGCAGGATCATTCCAGCCTAGATGCTTTCATTTTTTCCATTTCCTTCTCTCTTATGTCACATGGGATATAGGCACATGTGTCACTCAGACATGACGTTACAATTTCACTTCCCAAAGTCTTTCTCAGAAGATTGCCTATGAATTTTAACACAAAGTGTACAAAATGTGTTGGTTTACTAACTCTACTTTTGTCATACATCGGGAACCTCTTTAATATCTATAAATTGGATATCATAAAATTAGGACCCCTTTGTCCAGTATACATACAATATACACAGTACAGCAAAGTTAAAGGAAATGCTCATTACAGGGCAACAGAGCAACGGGTAAGCTGAGATTTTTCCAGCACACTGTAACAAAACACCTTTTGCAACTTCTTCCCTCCCACCTCCCTCAACCCAGTGAACAAGTACAGACAGTACTGTTCAGAGGTGATTTAACAATTCCAAACACAGTAGTTCTTACCAGTTTTTAAAAGCTATTTACAAAGTTTTATTTTACTACCTGTACTTTTAAATATATCAAGCTAAACATATAGAAAGACTAGATATTCCATCTAGGAACTTGATCCAGGCATAAGCCCAAAAGAGGCATTTGTATGTACAACAACCAACAAGTATAGTAGACACTACTAGTATGATCCAGAACTTGTGCCATTTTAGTAAGTTTTATCTTGTCTTTGCTACTTTTCCAGATAACCAATGGGTTGACAAAGTTGCTGGAGAAACAGATAACAATCAGCAATTGTTGCTTTCATCAGGGAGATCTGACTGTGACACTGGTCACCCACTGATTTCTAGTGTTGATGTGGCTGATCTGACTGGCTAGACGGGTGTCGTCGCCTGCCTCGCTTACTGCTCCATGTGCATTGCTCCCAAAGCTGCATGCTGCAAGACAAACTTCCCTGATAGAAGAGGAAGGTCCTTTGGTCAAGGGTATTTGAGCAGCTGTATTCCCCTGCTAGAACCACCAAACAAGTGCTCAAGAAATGCATTTTATTTAATTTTCTTATTTATTTTTTATTTCATTTAATTGTTGATTTGGGATGCTGAGGATCAAACCCAAGCAAGGTCTTGTGCAAGCTAACCATGGACTCTTACCACTGAGCTAATCCCCCAGCCCCTAGCAATACGTTTTAAAAGATGAGTTGGGTTACTACATCTCATTCTCTATTCTTTTCTACAAAAGGAAATATACCATCTTTGCTATAAGAGAAGTCACAGCTGAACTGGAAAGACAGAAAATATGCATGAAACTGTAACTACAGGAAAGCTGAAAAGTAACTGTGTTGTTTATAAAACTTTCTTCTCACACGAGAAAAGTCTAACCAGATTGCTAGAATGGAAAGCAAGAGGTAATCATCCTCTGAAGGAATTGTATACACTCTCAGGAAGTGGTACCAATCTCAGGCCAAATTAAAGTCAAAGAAAATAACATAAGGTTCTTATATGGAAGGACTTGTAAAACTTACCAGTTGCAATGTAAGCTTGAAGAGAGAATGTTTGTGGTGCACATATATAATTGGAGTTCTCAAATTTTTTTGACAGCTCTCCTATAAGTGATTCTTTAACAAGTTGAGTTGAATTCTGCCATGGCAACTCCATAGGCAGGTTTCAATAATAGAATTTAAATTACCCAACAGTTTTAGATTCTGAATTTTAACCTGGTGATAACTACATTGATAAATAAAGTCAAATTTCCATGGGGAAAAATGAAATAAACTTTATATTTGAGAAAATAATTATCATTGAAAAACACATGTCTCAATCTAAGTAGTCCATAAATATGAATCAATTCAGTATACACTTGAGAATGTTACTTTCAAACTGAAGCAAGCAAGATTTTCCCCCTTTCCTAAGATCACCCAAAAATAGATCTTCAAAGCCAGATACATACCACAATACTCATCCAACTCGAGTGTTTTTGATTGAACAAATATCTTTAACAGAAGCAGTGTGGCGATAATCATCTGGTGGTATCCTTTCTTGAATTGATGTATACTTTTTTCCATAACCGACAATTTGAGATTAATCTGAAATAGTCGTTTAACATTTTTGACTACATTTTCTGTGGACAATTTCATTCACTCATAACTAAAGACCTAATAAAGCATCCAGTGTTTATTGAGAGTCTGCTGTGCACTCTGTTTTATGTGAAGCTAGAAAGAATGCGCCCCTGGCCTTGGAGAGAATATAATCCAATTGGGAACACCATTGGCACACAGACAAGGAGATTTCTATGACTAAACCAAATAGAACCACACATTTGGGAGTATAGAAAAGGCCTTAGGTGTGGCAAAAAGTGGGAAGGGGGTTCAGGTGGGAAACTCTAAGCAAGCAGAGTTCAGTAGGTGAACAGTGAAAGCCAAAGAGGAGAACTAACGTCCCCAAGAATGTCCCAGAGCAGAAGCGCAAAGCTGAGAGACTTGAAGATGCTCCATGCTCCAGAGGCCCAAGGATGCTGGCCTACATGGCATTCATGGTACCCTGTACAGTTCCACTGGCTGAGTTCTTGAAATTGTGTTCTTACCCTCTTCTTTCTAAGTCCACAAACCTGAAATGTATTGTCTCAAGGTCTATTCCAAATGCTGTCCCTTCCTTGATGTTTCCTGCTTGATCCAGCTGCTTTCTTTCATGAACTCTTAGACAGCACCTGTATTACTGCAGGACATCATTTTTCCACTTTGCCCCATAGCTCTGGAGTCTAAGCCTTGGGTTCTCACTTTTCCCTTAGAACATCTTGACCCAAAAACACCACATCTGATTCTTCTGTCTCTGACAGAACCTCAATAACCCTTGAATGCCACACATTCAAGGGTTACTTGCTGAATAAGTTGGTATGTTACAAACTCATAAGTAATATGTGGGATAAACTATAAATGATACATTTACCCTTGGGCCCACTCATGTGATCCCCTACAAATCAGTTAAAGTGACACTCCAAGTCCTTAAGCAGAGACACTAATCTGCTTGAAGACCACATACAAGAAAGAGTACTACAGAGTTTAAAAATATTAAGGAATAAAGGTTTTGTCCCAAATGTGATGTGACAAGGTCAGAGTCAATATTAGAAATGGCAGTGGGGGATAGAACACAGGGACTGGTTGAGTAGACATTAATCTGAAAAAGATAGGTAATTAATTTGGTATATTTCTCATTTGCAAGTTCCATAAACATTTGCATAATATTTTGTCATTGTAGATGCCACAATACTAAGCAGTGATTTGCAAGTGAAAGAGAATCACTGGAAAGAGAATTGCTCAACTCTAGTCCCAACGTAAATGTTCCCTAACTCTGTGCTGTTGAGTAAATTACTTGACATCTCTTAAACCCTCAAATTCTTCATGTATAAAATGGGCATAGCACTGTTGAATTCTTTTGAATACCGTGAAGAACCAAGAGAAGGTAGGAAAAGCGCTTGCTGCATCGTGAACCTAGCACATATTAGTTAGCTGGTGGTTCAAGGTAATTATCAATGAATATCTGCTGAATTTATGAATGGATGGAAGCATTAGGAAGGAGAGAATAGGCATGGAAGGAGAGAATAGGCACCTGGAAGAGAATGAAAATAGTTCAGGGTCAGTAGAATCAATGGAGGATTTCAACACCCTTTGATTGTTTTGAATTATAGCAGGAGACTATGCCAAGGAGGTGAGCCTTTATGGAAAAAAAGAGCTGGAATTAGCAAGGTTTATTCTTGTGCTAACTGAAGGCGTACCACAAAGTGAATTGGACACATCTTTAATGCGAGCAATTCTCGTGCTGCCTGGCTATTAGATATAAATAGTTTGCAGTTAGGATAAATGTCTGTAATTACCATCACGGTTACATGGCTCAATCAAGCATTCGGTAGAGTTACTAATGGAAAAAATGATGAACTAGGCAGAGGCCAAGGCTGTCATAGCCATCTAAACAACAAAAGCAGGAAGCAAATAGCCATTGACAGTACTTGCAAATCACTCACCGGTCTTGACTCTTGCTTTCTGCTCCTTCTGCTCCATTTCCCTTTCTTTAGAGCTCCCAGTGAAGAGCAAGGAACTTGTACCAAGGACTTTCAGATTCCTCAGGATATTGAAGATAATTTTTTAAAATCCCCTAATATGTCAAAGACAATTTGGTGGAGAGAAAACAGGATAAGCACATCCGTACTTTGTAATTACACCATCAAGTACCCCTTTGATTGGATGTCCTTGAACCTAAATAGCTTAGACTGATAAGGATGGGTGGATTGCACTCAAACCAACTTCCACCCCACTATGGGGATCTCACTCCTGGATCTGAGCAGTGAGAAGCTTCCTGCTTGACCTCATGGTAGGCATTGCTAAGAGAACATGGTGCTCCTTCCTCAGAATCTACCTCAATGTGTTTGTTGCTGTAGGCAGTCAACTACAAATGGATTGGAATTGGCCTCTATGTGAAACCCAGTTCATATATTTATCAGCTTTAAGACAGATGCTGGGTCAGATGTTCTCTAACATTCACTGCCAGTTCTATGAGTCTACAGACCTCTCAGTTCCAATAATCTAATTAGCAGAACAAGGCCATGATTATGTCAAAGAGAGACTCATGTATTGAAGCCTTGAGGTAAATCTAGATTAAGGTAATTTCTGTCTAGGACTGCACGGATAAGTCTGTCTTTTTCTTGGCATCCTTTATTTCCTTCTAGTTGTCCATGAGTGTGTGGGTTTATAGGATTTTTATACTTAATTTTACCTATGTTCATAATTTTGTCCCATCTTTGCCTAAGTTCATAATTACTTTTTCATAACTTTTGTTCTAATGGTTGAGTGTTTCTGAACTGACTCATAATTCAGTCTGAAGTCTTGTAATCATTTCTCTTGGCATCACTGATCAGTCTGAAATACGATGATACGAAAACACGTTTTAAAGCCCTTGCACTTTGAATGACGATGCTCTGATTGAACATACCTGGCAGTTTTCTTTTCAGCACGCTGCCTTATTTCCAACAATTTGAGAAGAATTAATGCTTAAGCATCAACTATTCCAAACTTAAAACTAATTTATGATCGTTCTACACCCTCACTTATTTGAAAAACCTTTTTCCTCCTTTTCTCTTCTTTCCTCTCTTTCCTCCAATGTCATCCTTTAAGCATGTCTGGACCTTATTCTACGCAGAAGGCCCCAAAGTTGTAGGTGTCACTGTATACTCTCTTTGTTCCTTCAAGCTATTATGTTCTCTTTGTGTTGCTGTTGCTGTTATTGTTGTTGTTGTTTGTCTTAAATTTTTCTCCAAAAGTAAAGTTTGCTAAAAGAAGCTGTACTGTGTGGCTGTTTTCTATTTCTCCCATGACACCAAAGGGAACAGAGAAGGGCTGGAGTGGTGGCTCAGCGGTTACAGCACTTGCCTGGCATGTGCAAGGACGCGGATTCCAGCCCCAGCACCACGTACACAGCAAAGTGTTGGAGCAATGAAAAACTAAATAAAATTGATTCTCTCTCTCTCTCTCTCTCACACACACACACACACACACACACACACACACACTATCCCTCTCTTTCTTAAAAACAAAAAGTGAACAGAGAAGTTTGAACATTGGTGATTGTATGATTCTGTAAAAGACATATGCATGTACCCGCCCCCAAATTTTCTCAAAGTCTATAATATTAAAGGGACTTCAGTTAAACTCACCAAAATCAGAGTATAAAATTAAAGTTCATTTCAAATTGTTCTACTCTTTTTTGCCATTTTTCATGGCATACATTTATCAATGTATTAAAAAGAGTATAAACAAAGAGTCTGGGGTGAGAATGAGCATGTAACATTTTGGGGGATTAATGGACAGGTTAGATTAGCTAGAACAGGACTTTAAAAACATGTTCAAGATAGGTGGAAATAGGTACAAAGAAAAAAATCACCCACTCACCAAAAGATATTACAGCTTCAAAAATGGTGGCTCCCTTAATTGTTACCTGGGTATCTTTACAACATTTTCGTTTGCTTTAGGGTGAGGGATCTTGCTAAGCTTTCTCAAAGCCATCTTAAAATTAAACACTCCAGAGACCATTTTTTAACAACTCTTTTGGGTCATTCCAAAACACCTCTGTTATGGAGATTAATACTCTTTGATTCTGAGCCAAAAGCATGGTTTTCAGATGTTACAATTACCTGTTGGGCTTCTCAGGGGCAATTATTTGAAAGGAGTAAATGCTCTAGCTACAATTGCCTCTGTGGGAGCCACAGTAATTGCCATTCATCAGGGCAGCAACCTGCTGAGGGCATCAATTCATAAACTCTGAGCCATCAATAAACTGGAACCTGGGCCCCTGGTGCCAACATTCTTTACACAATGAAATATTATTACTGGCAATTAGATAAACAATGGGCTAACCAGGAAATGGAAGAGAGGTTGCCAATGACTACATTAGCGTTCATCCACTGATGTCTTGATTCTTTTCCTGTAAGAGAAACACCTTGAGATAACTTTTTGAACCCCACCAAGAACAAACTATCACAATGAGCTCCACTGGCTGGAGAATGAAGGAAACTGGGGAATATTAACAAATGAGTTCAGCTTCAATCAGGAAATGTGGTCTGGGCAGTGGTTATCCATACATAGCACGTGTTTCTATAGATAGCTAGCATAGTGTTCAGCAGATAGAGAAAGAGGGCCATGTAAACCAATCAATTAAGTTACGACCATAGTCACATACCTGGGGTGAATGAACTATGTGACAATGTTCAGGAAATTTGTATTAACCAATTCCAATAATTTGGGACATGCTAAGAGTTTAAAAAGATTTCCCAATCCATCGTGATATTTGATCATCGCTACCAATAACTAGACATTACCATTTCTGTGTTATTGTTTTTAATCAGGGGAGAGGATTGAGTATCACACAAGATAAGCATTAGCTCAAGTCACAGAGGTCACTCCCAGACTGGGGCTGTCCCCACTGTTCTCTGTGTACTGTCTTCTTCCTCTCTCCTTCACTTGGAGGCACTTACACCATTCTTGAAGTACATCTTCAGCTTACACAAAGCTTATTACTGAGGGTCTTGGGCCCAAACCCCCAGTTCTCAGCAGTCAGAGGGAAAAGGGAAATACTCCACCCCAGGAGAGGGACAGGAACTGAAGTAAAATCTCAGCTTCCAATGTTAGAGCTAGAAGACCAAGGAGTAAGACGCAAGACTCCACCAGCAACTCCAGCAAACGCAGAGACAGGGCTGTGAAAGTTATTTGAACCTACGAACAGAACAGTCAGGTTGAAATGCAATCAGAAGTGAACGCCTGATGAATGTGTGGGATGTTTTATGAGGTGAAAAAGAAAGTAACTCCAAACCAGATAATTTTAGTCATTTTTCTGTCTACCTTGGAATTGATGAGTCCCTCATCTCCACTCCTGTTGTTTTTATCTGAATAAATAATGCTGCTGAAAGCTGCCTGATGGCATAAGAGTGCACGACTTAAACAGGAAAAATCTGTCAGGATAGCAGTGGTGGGAGGTCAGGAATTTTTAAAAGACACCATTAGAGAAATGATGTGGTTTGGGGTATGTTCCTCAGCGCACCCTTGGTCAGGAAATTCTTTTGACTGATAAATCATATTTTATTTTTATATGACCCTTAAATTTATTAAATCCACTTTATGTATCAAGTGAGTTTAGGATCAATAAAACGTATTCTTGAAAACTAAGGAAACGGCAGTCTAGTAGTTAGAGCACAGATGGAGAATCAGGAGTTTCTTTACTCTATTTTCACCACCATCCCAAGCTCCCAACTTCATGTAATTTGGGCAGAAGAGTAAACAATTCTCCTTTTTATTTCCTTTCCGAAAACAAAGCAAAAACAGAAACAAACTTTTCTCTGTTCAAGGCACTTAAAACCTTCCTTGCTTCTCTTATTTATTCTTTTTTCTTTCCTTTATGTGAAGACTCAAAATTTGGGGGAAATTTCAGGTTCTTAAGATCATATCATGGAAATATTTTATAGTTTTTTGTTGTTGTTGTTTGTTTTTATGATGCTGGGGATTGAACCCAGAGCCTCCTGCATCCTGGGCAAGTGCTCAACCATTGTGCTTGACCCCAGAGCTCATGGCAACATTTTAAACTAATGTCAAGGTAGGAGAAACCTTAATAAAAATTTAAAAGTGTTTATATTTCACCTTTGCTCAGAATAGGGACAGGGTCTAAGAGAACAGAAATTGAAGATCCCTAGAGTCAAGTACATAAAAGTGTTCTAAAGAATTTTTTTCTGGGGGCTGGAGCGGTGGCTCGGCGGTTGCAGTGCTTGCCTGGCATGCACAAGTACACGGGTTCAAAACCCAGCACCCATGTACACAGCTAAGTGTCAGAGCAACGAAAGCCATGTGAAAAACTCCATAAAAATTGATTCTCTCTCTCTTTCTCTCTCTCTCTCTCTCACTGTCCTCTCTTTAAAAAATAAAAAAAAAGATTTTTTTTTTCTGAAATCTCAATAGAAAGACTTATATGCTTACCCCAGATCCTAGCTATGGAATTAATTCCTATACTTAAGAGAAAAAATGAACATTAGAAAATAATATCAAATAAAAAAATTCCCAAGTTCAGGGGTATCCAGGTGTAGTTTGTGCCAATAATTAGGCAAGTAAAACAAATTATGTCAAAAATTATTTTTGACTTTAGAAAATCATGTTAGAATAGTAAACATTTTCACAAGAAAATGTGATTTACCTTTTATTACTGTTTTCCTGTGAGCTCAAATGCCTCATTATTTTCTCCCTCATTATATTATAAACTTCAGAGAGCAAGGACTATACATTCTGTTTCTTATGGGTCTCCCATAGCCCTAGCACCATTAATTGACATTCTGAAGTATTTGATTCTATTAACTCAAGAGGTTTTCCCTCCTGGAAGTGTGAATTTCTCCTTATTTTTTCCTAAAACTAACAAACAAAATAACAGCGTGCACATGTACTGATTTAGAACTAGAATTATAAAAAAATAGAATATCAAATTTTAATATTTTTCTATATTTAAATTTGTACATTTTACACTTATTTTATAAAATTTACAGGACTGTGTTGAACAATATGTATCATTAGAACAAGCTGAGTCTCCTCTTTTTCAGCATTAATCTAATCATTGCCTTTTTGCACATCATTACCTGCCATTTAAATACACATTTTAAAATTTCCTCTGTTCATTTGTAAAGTCAGGTGCTAATGTCAAGCACAATATGGTTAGTTACTTCCCTTTGGGGCCTTGGTGACACTCCTGGGTGGTAAAGTTTTCAGACAAGGGGACACTTTGTCACTTTTGACTTAAACGGTTTATTGAGATACTCCTAGGAAACTTAAACTCTCCAACACAGAATCCGGACCTGATGCTTCATTGCTTTATACTGTTAGCTGTTGTTCCTGGAGGGTATTCTTTTCTGAAAGATGATAAAAATTCGGAATGGATCGATCACGGCTTCTCATACGAACCGTAGCATTAAGCACAACTTGAGAGCTGACAGCAATCTCGTTTAGTCCAAGATTTTTCCAACAAAAGAGTACGGTACATTGATAAAGTATGACAATTGTAAGCTTAGAGTAATAACATCAAGACTGTGTGCAGCTCGTGTTAAAGATTTTGAAGTAGAGAACCATAGATTTTGCATCGCATTATATTTTTCAATGAATCTGCTAATAGTCACTTACTTTAACTGCTCATGGGACTTCCTGTGAGGAGAAATGCTTTGAAACACATCCTAACTTAAGAAAATGGTCAACTTTTACCTACTGATTTGACAAGAAGAATAGCGCAATCATTATTTATATAGATCATACGTTTGGTAGGAAAATTAACCTCTAATAATAAAATATTTAAAAGCTTAAGGGAACAATTGTGATTTTCTATGACAGACCGAAGAGCATTTCAACCAAAGTCTCAATGATTCAAGTCAATAGTAGTGGAAAATAAATATTAAAATAAACCTTTGGATATCACACCAAACTGGCATTTTTATTCACAACTAGAAAGAAACTATTGACTATCAACAGATCAGCTATAGATATAACTTAGATTTTATTGCATCAAGTCTACCGATTTTTCTTCATCTTATTTCTTTCTCTCTTTTTAAAAGCTAGAGCTAATCCAGTGCTTTGTAAATTCTAAGTTCTTATTTCAGTAGCTCCTTCACTAAAGTTTTTAATTAAACGGTCCATGAATTTACCTGTAATTTTATTTATTGTTGTATCAAGGACTTTATGGCCTATAATCATTTATTTCCACATTATATGTTCTTTCCATTTCTGAAGTTAGTGTCCCAGGTAGCTACTTTTTCACCAAGTCTGTATGAGTAAAGATGTATGAATAAGGATGTCAGTTGCTACCAGTAACAATCTTGCAATCAAGAGGTGAGCCAGCCTGAGAAATAAGTTACCACTGAGGCTACAAGAGCAAAGAGATTTTTAAAAAGTCAGCTCTGTAACAGCATTGTGAGCTACTCGTCAACTCCAGAGTACCCTAATTCTGAACTTCTTCTCATATATGTAAAATAATTTTTTAATTATTTAAACTAATTTAAGTTTGCATTCCAGTAACTCTGAAATAAAGGTCTACTAAGACAATACTCAAATGATAGTGAAGAAACACAAGAGACGTTACTCAAATTGCAATTTTTTTCCTGGAGCCAGCCATGATTGTTGATTAGATTTTTACCATAGTAGAGATTCAGATTAGTGGCAGTAATCACAAACCAAGAGATTAAGCAATAAAAATGTCTTCTAATACAGTTGCAAATGGGAGTCCTACATTGCTCTGCTGTAGCTATTGCTGAAGTCTTGGGTTTCTTCTATAGTAATTTAAGTTTATTAAGCTTCATGGAATGAGGCAAGTATTTTGCTCTCTTAAGAACTCAGAATGTGGTTTCTTGCATCACCAATAGTTGAAGCAACCTGTCACTTGATTTCGTTTATTTCCACACGACTACCTAAGAACAAAGAGGCAATCATTCCTCATCCCTCCTACAAGTCTAACAATCACTAAAGTGATTGGCAAAGCTCACTGTTGAAGGTTTTTCTTTGGATCATCATTTGACTCATTCCATTAATGGATAATTCCCTTAGACTTCCACAAATTCTAAGCTAATAATAATTTTTCTATTTCCTTCATGTGTGGCTAAACGCCGTTGACTATAACATATACACTATTCATTTTCCTGTTTTGTTTCCTGTTCTCTAATGAAGTATTTCAATACGTTTCTTTTTGAGGCATGGTACAATAATCTGGAATCAGGTTGCCTGAGTTGAAAACTTCAATCTTGTTTATGAGATTCTGTGGAAAGTAGTAAGAGTCTGAGCATAAATTTCTACTTTGCAAAAGAGGAGTAAGTAGAATATGTATCAGGATTGTTAGGAGAATATGTGTAAATCCTTGAAATGATATCTCACACAGCAAAATGTAAAACAAGTATTCGTTTTTTACTTCTTCATACATTGAACAAGTATTTCATAGGGATTCCAGTATGGGTAAGCTACTGAGCCTTAAGGGAACAGAGATCAAAAAGCACAGTCTTTTTCTGCCTTCAAGTAGTTAAAACAAAAATGTCAGTAATGTCAGATAACATTCAAAACACACCACTGAAGTGTATTATGTATGAAAGGGAAAGAAGACACATTGGGTGAATGCCAGTATAATTTTTCCTTGTAAGCTTATAATTTCCAGTGATTTAGTGTTTCTCTATTGCTATTAAGGATTCTCTTGTCAGCACTTGTTGCCTGTTCCCTATTGTAGCAAGCAAGGGTGCTAAAGAAAGTACCAAGGCATAGAATCCACTGTGAACTCCTTCCTGATTACTGAACACAACTGACTTCACCCTCTCTTGTGACTTGTTGTGCAGCAAAATTCATTAACTCTGAAACATCCAAGACCATATCCTACTTGAGCTTTGAATCCCAAATAGCTGATCAAATGTCCCTATTTTCCAAGAAGACCTGGCTAGCTGGAATACCACTTTCTCCTGGTCACTGTGTTTAATTCAGAAAAGGAAAAAATCTTCTAAACAAGACTCAGAACTTTTCTGCCAGAATAATTGTTGAAAGATTCCTTCTGTCTACTCACTTTGCCAAGCTGTTGGAATACTAATGTGGAGTTGCCAACAACCATCTTGCTGCCACCTGGAGAAAATCTAGAGAGAAGCAAAAAACTGGAGTCAGAAAGACAAAGGCAGGATACTGACAACATTGGGCCTCTGGATTCAGGTGGGTTTGAACTGCAACTTGACCTTCCCAGTGTGTGAACCAGTACACGTTCTTTGTTTAAAACCAGTTTAGATGAAAGGCTCACACAGAGGATGTAGAGCAAGTGTTATTATTATCGTTAAATAAGTAAATCTTTCTACAACACAGTGTGTTCATCAACATTTTGTTGCTATGACCAAAGTACTCAAGACATACTTAGCATCTTTTTAGTGATTATAATCTCTCCAACCATGATACTTTCCTTGCCCCCAGTTTTACAAGCACTTTTCTGGTCAAACTGTATTTTTTTTTATATTGTTTAGCTCTGTTTTCTGCTCCCAGTTCTCATACTAAGCCTGGATAAACACTGCCAGCAAAGTCCATGCCATTGACTGAATGTTGTGTTG
This sequence comes from Aplodontia rufa, assembly GCA_004027875.1. Classification (NCBI taxonomy): domain Eukaryota; kingdom Metazoa; phylum Chordata; class Mammalia; order Rodentia; family Aplodontiidae; genus Aplodontia; species Aplodontia rufa. The sequence continues at coordinate 147,586 of PVKS010000801.1, read as the reverse complement.
CCTTGAAATTTCCTTTACCACGCTAATTAATCATCACTGTTAAATTGAGCCTCACACAATGTCTCGGGACATGGGCAAATATGGATGGCCTCTAGTTCAATCCCCACCAGAATCCTCATTTCCCTCTGAAAATTCATGAATACAGTCCACATTCTATTGGCCATTCTGGTCTTCTAAGTTCACACCAGAATCACCCATTAAGCTTTGTTTTCAGGATCCCAGAGGTTTTCCAGACTGCATCTCCAAACTTTTTCAAACTCCTCCCGCCAAATAGCTCCAAAGACTTCGGAACCACATGGTCAGGTTAATCACAGCCAAGTCCACTGCTGTGGGCCCAAAGAAAGGTACCACAATATGACAGTTGCAATCTGGAGATCCATGAGAGTTGGTGGCACAGTTCAAGTCTGAATGCCAGAGCACCAAGAGAATGGATGGAATAGATTCCAGTCACAGTGTAGATCAATGTCCCAGCTTCAAAACAGGTGTACAGAAACAATGAATGCTCCCTTAATCCTTTGTCCTCATTCTACTTGGATCTCCAGTGGACTGGATGAGGTTCATCGATGGTGGAGAAGACAGTGGGTTTTACTCTGTCTACAATTCTAATGTTAATCTCATCCAGAAACATCCTCACAGACCCACCCAAGGGAATGCTTAACCAAGTACTGGGGAACATCGTGACTCGTTAACTTGATATATGAAATTAACCATAAAATATAAATAGAGCAATAAGTTAAAATTAAAAGGAGAATGGATATGCCATGAAAAAAATTAAAAATCTAAAGGTACCATAATAATATGAAAAAATAGAACTCAGGGGCAGGAGAGGTGGCTCGATGGTAGAGAGCTTCCCTGGCATGCACGAGGACCCAGGTTTCATTCTCAGCATCATACACACAACTATGTAGAGGAAAAACAAAAATCAGATGAAAAAATAAAAAATTTACATTTATAGAACACCCACTCAAAAACAGCAGTATAGAGGCTGGAGCAGTGGTTCAGCAGTTACAGTGTTTGCCTGACATGAACAAGGATGCAGGTTCGTACCCAAGCACCATGTACAGAACAAAGTGTTGAAGTAGCGAAAGCCACATGAAAAACTAAATAAAATTAATTCTCTCTCTCTCTCTCTCTCTCTCTCTCTCACTGTCCCTCTCTCTCACAAAACAAAAACAAACAAACAAAAAACAGTAGTATTTAACTCAATAACTTCAAAAGAAAGGGGGGAAATCAAATGAATGAAAGGCAAAGAAAAGAAAAAGAGAAAAGGCAAAATATTTAATAGAAACTCAGATCTTCCAGGGAAGATTTAGAAATGATGAAAAAAATAAATGGAAAAACTGCCACATTCTGAAACGGCTTAATTTAAACCACTTGATAACATTACATATTGGGAAGGATATGGAACAATTGGAATATTGATATATTAATGGTAGGAATGCAAAATACATATATATCCACAACAGAAAACATCTTGGCAGTTCCTTCTGAAGTAAGAACCACACAGTCCAACAATCATACTTTTACATATTTACCCACAATAAATGAAAACATGTTCCCATAAAAGGTTGTCCTCAAAAGTGCACAGCAACCTAAGTACAAAAACTAAAAAGCCCAAATGTCTGTGCCCTGGTAATTGGATAAACAAATTGTGGTATATCCATATAAATGAATACTACTTAGCAATAAAAAGGAATACATGTCTGATAGGCACAATCACATGGACAGACCTCAAAAGCTTAAAAAAGAAAAGTGGTTATCCTTATGCAGAAGAATGACACTGGATCCCTGTCTCTCACGCTGCACAAAAATCAACTAAAAGTGATTCGAAACCTAGGAATTAGACCAGAAACACTGAAACTGCTAGAAGAAAACACTGCCAACATTTCAATATATTTGCACAGGTACCGACTTCCTTAGTAAGATTCCTAAAATTCAAGAGATAAAAACAAGAATCAATAAATGGGATGGCATCAAATTACAAAGGTTCTGCACACCAAAAGGAAACAAGCATAAAGAGAAAGACTAAAGAAGAGGAGAAAATTGCTGACAGCCACTTTTCTGATAGAGGATTGATATCCAGAGCATATAAAAAACTCAAAGCAAACTCCCCACTCCCAAAAAACTGACAGCCCAATCAATAAACAAGAAAAAGATCCTAACAGACATTTCTCAAAAGAACAAATACAAATGGCCAATAAATACATGAGAAGAAATGTCCAACATCTGTAGCAATCAGGGAAATGTAAATGAAAGCTACACTGAAATGTCATCTTACTCCAGTTGGGATGACAATCGCTAAAAACGCAATTAACAATAATTGCTGGCAAGGATATGTGGGGAAAAGGACACTTAAACATTATTGGTGGAAGTGCAAATTTCCACAACCACTTTGGAAAGCAGAATGGAGATTCTTCAACAGATTAGTAACCAAACCACCACATGATCCAGATATCCCCTTCTTTGGGATTCATCCAAAAGATCTAAACTCAGCCTTCTACAGTGATACATGCATACCCATGTTTATAGCAGTGTGACTCATAATATCCATGTTGTATAACCAGTCCAGGTGCCCATCAACAGACAAATCAATACTAAAAATGTGTTCTATACCCACAATGGATTTTTACTCAACCATAAAGAAGAATGAAATTACATCATTTGCTGGTAGATGGATGGAACTGGAGAACATCACACCAAGTAAAATAAGTAATATTCAAGACGTCACGGGTCAAATGTTTTCCCTCAATATGCAAAAGCTGGAGAGGATAAAATAAAAATAATTGTTTAGGAAAGGGGACTCTCACAAAAGTAGAATGAAGACCAACAGAGGAGAAGAAGGAGATGGAGAGGGAAGAATAGAGGAGGGTGTGGAGAAGTACTGGGGAATGAAATCTGCCAAATTACACTATATCCATTATGAATATGCCACAATAAATCCTTCATTCACGTATATATTGCACTAACTAATAGCAATGGATGGGAAATCAGCAGAGTAGAAGGGAGGAGAAGAGAAAAGGGCTGGTCCTGGGAAAGGAGCTTGATCAAATCACTTGGCACAGCAAGTCTCACTGTTATGTGTAATTATAATACACCAAGAAAAATAAATAGATGTTTTTAAAAATAAGCCAGATCCAAAAGGCTATTGGATAGTTTGCTCTATATGAAATTTAAAAAGGCAAAAAAGATCAGTGTCAGTCAGGGACTAGGAGAAGGAGAGTGGGACAGTGAAGCCACAGGGGTACTTTTAAGAATGATAGAATTGTTACGTATCAGGATTGAGATGACGGTATACAACTCCTTACTTTTGGCAAAATCATCAAATTGTACACCCAAATTTGGCAAGGTTTGCTGGATATATTGTATACCTCACAAGTATTTACCTAATCCCCCCTAAAACATACACACTAAGGAATGGAGAAGAAAGATTTTTAATTTACATTATGTATCCATAAATTTCTGATTTCTTTTTCCCCTCTCTCTTTTGTCAATCTTTTCTATTACGCCTCTTCCTCCATTTATAGGTACATAATTTTCTTGAGTATATCTCTGTTTGGAAGCTTCAGAAGCCGTTCAAATCCATCCTATCCAATTTCAAATCAGCATATGTTTCCCCATATATTCTGTGGGATTCCGATCTGTTTTGCTTTCTATTTCACACCATGTATCAAAGGTAGAATTTCTGGCTGCACCTTTGAGTCCAGCTTCCTCAGCTACCCACAGCCAAAGGCCTTGTCTTCTCTGCCTTTCAAAATGTGTTTCTCTCAGTCTGCTCGGCCTCCACCCATCACTGCCCTCTATCCTAGTCATTGTGTTGCTAATTCCAACCAGATCTGGCCCTTGTACTTTCAGCAGTGCCACACTGCCCACAGGATGGAGTTCTCGTTGCTTTAGATTGAGTTCTCGTTACGGGTGGGCTAATACATCTTCTCTCAATCTTCCCTGTTTAGCCCTGCATTTGTATCTCCGGACTCTTCTGCCACAGAACATTGCTTTCAGTTTTTGGGCTATGGCAATGTTTCCTTCCCCTCTGGGAATAACAGGAATTTGCTTTCTCTGAATCATTCTTTCCTCACTCAACCTACTTCTCAGTCCCAGTCTCATGAACTATTTCTTATTCATCCTATAGTCTTACCCCAGACATCACTTTCTCTGGGCACCATTCCACTTTTCTTGTTTCCATGGCTCCTAGAAACCCTGTCACTGCATTTGACATGGTGAAGTGTTTGGGAAAAATTAAAATTTGTATCTCCTTCTGGACCATAAGTTCCACAAAGGCAAAGAACCTCCCAGTTTCCTCACCAGACACTCAGAACTTAGCATAGCACAATTTACACTCAGGAAATAAGTTTTAAACAATTAAGCAAATCTGCTTGGTCGCCTCTCTATTAAAAACACTCAGGTTAATCAGATCTTTAAAAATACATGTTGAACTATTAGCCTAGCTTTTGAGTACATAATTTAAATAACCCATGTGACAGGTCAGGCATTACTAAGTCATTTTGAAAGCACCGTAAGTTGTCTTTTCTCTTTTTTCATGCATTTGTTAGTTTTCAAAACTTGTGAATATGTGATACCAACAAGTGCCTGGGGCATGGTCACGTCATACATAGCTCAACCCGTCATTGACTGTACCTCTGTCCATTGCTTGCTCCTCTTCACAAAGTGAGAGTCAAGTTTGAGTTTGCATTCAATGTGGTTTCTATTTAATAAAAATGAGTAGCGATTCATGAAAAAATATTATTATTCAAGGCAAAATTCCAAAGATTGGGGATAGATTTTCTCCCTGATAAATCGTGTTACTCATGGTTTGAAATGCTAAACACTCTGTACCTCTCCTTGAGCATTTCATTGAGTTCTGGGGGTGCTCAGTGAGAACTAGCACATCTATCTACATTAAGAGGTGAGATGGAGGAAATCAAGGTTAGTGTTTGGTCTGAGAGTGATGCTACGTGTCATCCTGTACTGTATCATTTTATGATTTCAGTCCTAAAGACAAGTCTGTCATTATTACTGCCTTTAATATTTAAACCTACGTTGTTGAAGAAAAATTGACCCTCTTCTCTGGATCAATACTTGTGAAAATCGCATTTTCATCTGACTATAATAATAATATATACTCAATATTTGAAAGTCTAGAATGATTCACACTATATATATGTGTGTGTGTGTGTGTGTGTGTGTGTGTATTTACATATATATTTACTTCTGGAAAAATTAATGGGATTATTTGAGGTCACAGTATTGTATGTAATATAAGGATAGTTTTGTGCACATTTGTTGCAATTAGAAAATAAATAAAAAGGAAATATAAGAATTTTTAAAATATCTTAAAATAGAAAAAATCTAATTCTACAGATTACCGTTACTTTGTGTATTTTCTCCTAGCAATGTTTCTACTTTTATAAATATGTTGCATATTATAAAATTTTGATTAAACTTGTTCAGCTCACATTCTCATGGTTATATTAAATTTATTCGTTGACCATAATTTATTCTACCACACATTTCTTGCCGAATGTTTTTATGGCAGCATAAACAATGTTACAAAGTACAAAAATGGGAATAAATCTTTTTTTAATAGCTCTAAGTGGGTTTTTCCTTTTTAGAATACATTCCTACAAGTGGAGTTTCTGGCTCAAATGTGAGAATATTTTTAAGACTTTTAATACTTATAATCCATATTTCCCTCTCGAAAAGTTTTATCATTTTCCATTTCTCAAAAGAGTGTGACTACAATCCTCATTTCCCACCACTCTTCTCAATACTAAATTGCTTTCATTTTTATAATGTTATATGTAAAAATGGTTTTACGAATGGCTTATGTGCTTCTTTGACTCTTTGTGATGTAGGTATTTTATTATAATATTTACAACTTGTAGGATGAGTTGCTTCTTATTTTCTTTTATCAACCTTCCGAATGAATATATCCTATTAACTTACAAAGCTTCATAAATGTCCATTGCTCTTCATTTTTCTATTATTTTAACTAATATAGACATCATATTTTTAATTTCTATACGAAAAGTTTATCATTTTTTGAACTTAAAGTTATCAGCATTTCCATTTTGATTTTACTTCTATTTCTCTTCTATCAAGAAATGATATTTTTCGTCCTAATTTCATCTACTTCTTTTACTTATTTTTGAAATATATTACTAAACTGCTTTATTTTTCTCCTTATTTTATGAATTTAAAATTATGTCCTTCTTAACCATTTTGATCTATCAGCAATTTTTCCACATTGTGAGGTAGGAATAACATTTTATATCTTCCAATTAAGCAAATAAGTATGCTACCTCCTTCCTAATGACTAAATAATCTTTCCCAGTAATTAAAAAGGATCTTTTATTACATTAGCAAATACTTGTTCTCTCAGGCCAACTAGAACCATTTAATTATCTCTTGCCTTGTGTGTATAAAACAATACATTTGTGTTCATTCAAATACGACATGAATCTCAGATTTATTTCACATGACACCAGAATCTTTATTACAGTTTTTTTGTTTGTTTGTTTTTTAAGTTTTTTTTTAAGAGAGAGGGACAGTGGGGGAGGAATCAATTTTATTTAGTTTTTCATGTGGCTTTCGTGGCTCTGACACTTTATTGTGTACTCGGTGCTGGGGTTGGACCAACTTCCTTGTGCATGCAAGGCAAGCTCTGTGAGCGCTAAGCCAACAGTTTAGCTCTGTTTGTTTTTAAGAGAGAGAGGGAGAGAGTTCAGAGAGAGGAAAGAGAGCATGAACCTTATTTTTTCATTTGCTCTTTGTTTCTCTTGACACTTAGTTGTGTAACCCGGGTCCTTGTACATGCCAGGCAAGTGCTCCACCCACTGAGCCACTGCTCCAGCTCTATTATAGTTTTAATAACTTGTAACTTGATGCTCCCCTAGCCATTTTCTCTTTCATAACATTTATTTTGATTTTTTCTTCCATGAGGGCTTTAGAAGTTATTTTATTGGAATTAATGTCAACTTGTATCTTTATGTGGGAAAATGCTATCTTTATAACATTTGTATTTAGGAATAGAATATATAATCAAAATGAGCTATATGTTCCTTAGTACAGTTTACTATTTATATAGATGTTCTCAATCTATTATTGGGTTTATTATTAGGTATAATATTGTGTCTTTCTAAAAACTCATTGTATTTGCCATTGTATTATTCTGAATGAATTTTTTTGGTTATTCGGGGAAGTTTTCTCTGAAAATTCAAAACTGGTCAGGACTTATTGTACGAGCAGGTCACTTGCCCATCCCCATCAGGAAGAGAAGACCACTGCAAAACAGTAGAAAGGGCAGAATATAAGACACGTGGAGCAGGCTGGATGGCAACTGTGATGATCTCGGGGGTGCTGTCCTGTCCGAAGAGGACAAGTAGCTTCAGCACCAACACCTTTCATTCAGGATTCTGTCTAGATGATATGCTGATTTTCAAGAGAAGATATAAATCTGGATTTTTTAACATGTAGAATAAGTTCGGAGTTTCTAAGGACACATTAAAATCATAAAGCCATATAATGAAAGTTGAACATAAGAAAATGGTGAGATTCTAGTTTAAGAAGCTATTCTTGGGCTGGAGGGATGGCCTAGTGGTTTCAGGGCTTGCCTCACATGCGCAGGTATGCAGCTTTGAACCCCAGCTCCATGCACACAGCACAGTGTCTGAGCAACGAAAGCTACATGAAAAACTAAATAAAAGTGATTCTCTCTCCCTCCCACTCACTGTCCCTCTCTCTCAAAAAAAAAAAAAGCTATTCTTACCAACCTTAGTTTATGAAATATAAAATTCTTACTAAGAAGCTTTTAAACTCATATTCTGTGGATGATAATGAAGTATGACTTAGTCAGTTCAGGCAGATATAACAGAAGACCACAGAATGCATGGCTTAAACAACAAAAATTTACTTCTCCCAGTTGTGGAGGCTGACAGGCCAAAGTCAGCGCACAGATCCTGTAGCTAGCAAAGGAGACCAATTTCTGGTTTGCAGACAGTCATCTTACAACAATAAGAAAGCCAAGTTTGATAGGAGTGTCTCTGTTTGCCTTGTGGTTTTAGCCATCAGAGTCTAAAGATGTGATTTATAACAGGGTCTCTGGATCATGCAGCATTAGATGCCTTCAGAAGAAAATGGAGACCACAGGCATCAGTCCAAGCCGTAGAAGGCAAGCCAGATGGGCAGTATATGCTTGGGCTGAAACATGGAGTCTTAAGACCATTTCCCTAGTTAGTAATACTCCCTGTGTGCTGTCGACCATCAAAGCCAAAAAAGTATCCCATCTGTGACTCCACAGGAAGACAATGGAAGCTGTGTGTCAGGTACCTTTCCTGGACTCTGCCCCATGTGCTTCCTCCCTTGGCACATTTTAATCTGTACCCTTTCCTGGCAATGAACTGTAACCATGAATATAATAACTTTCAAGGAGTTCTGTGATGCTTCTAGTGACTCATCAAACTTGAGAGTAATCTCTCAAGTGATCCCTCTGAACTTTTGCAGGTGGCTTAAACTCCCACATTGTGTTAAAGGCCTAAATGGCCTGAGCCTTAACACACCACACGCATATAGGGATAAGGTTTCAAATAGAGCTTTTCAGTTTTCAGAGATATCGAGAAAAAAGCACTCAAGAAAAATATTGGGTCACTCCTACTTGGAGCAATTTTTGTAAATGACGTAGAGAAAGCAATTCTCTGAAGGCAGAAAAATTTCCAGACCAAAAGAATATAGAACAAGAATTGAAAGGATTAGAGTTAGATCAAAATGATAATCATGATTCTAAAAGAACACCTGGTATTCTAAACATCCTAAATAAGTCCAATTCAATGTACTAAACACATTTGTAATGTATACGACAGAAACATGTGGTAATAGTGGAAAATTACAAAGAGGTGGAAATGTCTAGTTTCAAACAAAGGTAAGATTTTGCAATTGGTATAGAGGTATATATTTATTGGAAAATAGAAGAATATTTTATTGAGTTTTTATTGATCGTGAACAAATTTCCTATCTGATTCATGAGGACATTAGACTGTAGCTTTTATTCACTAATGATAACCTCATTCTGAAAATAAGCATACTTCTATTTGACAATGATCTTTTGAAATTATCAAAGATGAAGGACAGTGGGACAGTTAAGCCTTCAATATAAATGGACAAAGAAGTTGGTCCTCCCCAAGACTTCCTCACTGTCTCTTGTCTTTCTACTCACCTTGGTCTCTCTCCATGTCTTCTCCTACTGCAAACTGGGTACATGACTGATAGAAGTACCTTACTGTCACATTCTAGAGCTCCCGTTACTCTAAATATGAGGAATTACCCCTTCATTTAGTCTTCTTTGAAAAGAAGAACTCTAATTATTCAGTATAGGTATGAGTCTATCCATGAGCCACTTTCTCAAATGTGTGCATGAGAGAGATTTACATAGTACCAAAATGGTCATTGAGGACCAACCCACATATTAGGGTCATGTCCAGGCAGAGACTCTACGAGCCAGGGAGGCACCACTACTAATATTTATTACTTTTGCATCCAACTTAATTGGGAAAAAAAGTTCTAACAGCTTGTTATGAAGTGCATTCTAGGGAAAATTCAACCAAAATATTATGAATTTTAAAAATTAAAATTTGGGTGCTAAATGGAATAAACTTCAATGATCTAGATTTACTTATTTGGGACATTTCATTGTTTAATGATTTGGATGGAGATACATTCTGATCAAAGTCTTCTTGTCAGACTGCCTTAGTGTTACTAGAGCACTGAATTGTGAAACAGTATTTAAGTGGCCTAGAAAAACAAGCCACTTCTACTGTGATTGAAGTCCTAGAGGGGAAAAATAAGTCCATGAAAAAAGTAGATTTCTCTGAGATATTTTAATAAAATATTCCAAGAATTGTTTCAACTTCTAGCTCAGTTGTTCAGAAGTTTATGGATTGAGGTGAAGATGTGTAATATTGTTTTCTTTCACTGGGGTAGAAGCCCAAACTTGGTGAAAGCAATACATGGAAATGGATGTTAATCATTAGAGGATGCTTAAAATTGTATGTTCTCAATGACAAGGCTCTTTCGGTACAGTTTTCAATTGGAATACTATTTATGTGAAAATTCAAGCATCTGCCACTAACAGAGACTTCACACTGAAGGCAAATTGTCAAATAGAAGTGGAGGGCCTACACGGCTAGTCTTGGAAAGATTAAAAATACACTCAGCAAATAGACTGCGTTGTTGGCTGAAGTTCATTTTCAGAAACACATTGCTCAGCACTAAAGTGGACAGTCTAATCAGCTCCTCTGCAGAAATAGCAAGATTTTTACAAAGGAAAGAAAAATCTAAGAAGATGAAGCTATGATTGGAAAATTTGATCCACATGGTTTTATTTTTAGATCTGTCAAAGATTGACCTCTTAGCAGTTTTTCTAGCAATGGTTTAATATAAAATTAGTCTACTTGTAGTATCTGTATTTCATGAAGTTGTGTTACATATTATATTTTAACTATTATTTCTGGAAAGATCAAATATTCCCAGTATTAATTGCAAATATTCTTTTTTTTTTTCAGCTATGCAAGTGGAAGGTGGCCTAGTCCGTGCACATTGTGTAGTATGTATGATGGAAATTTTTGGTGGAAATTTATGAAGGATGGAATGTACTCTTGTGTTACCTTCAAAATATCTGAAGGGTAAAGAGATGCTGAACAGATGAGATAAAAGCTCACTCCTGGAATCCAAATAGGAAGATTTTTATTTTATTTTTCTCACCCATATGTGGGAAAATCTTAAATAGGGAAAATTGGTGACTTCTTATTTAAAACAGACACAATCTGGTTGTTTTCACAGGCATATCATTATTATTTGTAGATAAGTACGCGTATGTGTACGTCAACACATATGTACATGTGTGTGGTGAAGTAGTGTGGTGACCAAGGGGAAAAAGCTCTGGAGTAAAACCATTGGCCCTATTTTAAGCTATAATTTTACTAAACCCATTATTGGTAATTCAGTTAACAATCATATTACCATGTGATATTCAAATGTTGACTGCATATCTCATTTTCAGCTAAGACCATTACATCATTCCCTGTCAAATGCACTGAAATATGGCTAAGTCTAGTTCTGATTAGATAAGAGACCTCAAGCTGGTGTTAGCAAATCCAACCCCAGGGATCGGTTCCCATGCTGAGGGAAATGGCAAAGCTATTATTGATGATGGTGCCAAAACTAACAGGTTTCACATGTCCTTCATGAACATGCAGCTACAGCCCCGACAGCAACACAATCAACAGTCATTTGCTGTAGTGTCCCAGAATCATTAGTGAAAAAAATCTGCAAATTTTAATAGCCACCAGTATGGAAGTTTGCTCAACTTATTCTACGTTGCTTGATTCACAGCTCTGACTAGAATCATAGGAATAATGATCCATTATGTTTATGTAGGAGTTTGCCTCGTTAGAGAAAGCATGTAATATATGCATTTGGAATACAAGCCTGAGGTTCAAGTACGAACTATACACAGTTCTAGCTGTGTGATTTTGGTGATTTCGGATTTTTTTTTTTTTTTTTTTACAGACAGAAGGACAGTGAGAGACAGAGAGAGAAAGAAAGAATCAAGTTTTAATTTAGTTTTTCCCATGACTTTCATTGCTCTGGCACTTAGCTGTGTACATAGGTACTGGGGTTTGAACCGGTGTACTTGTGCATCCCGGGCAAGTGCTATAACCACAGAGCCACTGCTCCAGCCCCTGGGGGGTTCTTAATTTCTCATTAATTCTTCTACACAACTGTGATGATTAAAATGAAATGAAATTGTGTATACAAGATACCTGGAACCCAAAGAACAGTAGATCCTCCCTGTTCTTAGTTAGCTTTTTCTCACTTTTATGAAATGTGCAGGGTCTACTTTATAATCTTACTTATCTAGAGAGATAAAGAAACAGAACCAGTGAAGGGAAAGTGGCTCATCCAAGGTCAAATGGCCAATAAGGATAAAAGAAAACCAAGCCTAGGACTCCTGATTTGAAATCCAGTATTCTTAAAGCGTCTGGAGAACCTGTCACAGTGACACACACCTGTAATCGTAGCGACTCTGGAGACTGAGGGGAGAGGATTGCAAGTTCGAGACCAGGCTCAGCAACTTAGTGAGACCCTGTCTCAAAATAAAAGAATAAAAAGACCGGGGAAGCAGCTCAGTGATAGTATGCCCCTGGGTTAAAAAAAAAAAAAAAGGAAAAGAAACCCTGGAAATTAGACTATAATTAAGGTGCTACTACACTTGCAGAGGCAAAGTGAAATGGTGAATTGGTCCAATTACCAAAATAATTCAAACCCCAAAATAGCAAAACACTTTTATGTAGTATGGCTGAAAATTTCAGTGCAAATATCTAAATAATTGCCCCAATTATTCATATCATTTTGAATATATGTATAAATCTGGTCTTTTGTGGAGGAGGGTAATGAGGGTAGGCCCTGAATTGTGTCTGCAATTTTCCAGCATAAATAGAAAGTATCATTTTTCATTTCCCCCCTTCTAATTTGTTTCAAAATCCAGTGGCTTTTTTATTAAATTGAAGTTCATGGATAAATGGGAAAATCTTTACTGAAATATGGTACTTCCAATGTAATTTTGGTTTGAACTAGGCTGCTTACAACCACAACTTCATACAACAGTGACAAGACATGGCTTTCTTTGTGCATGAGTGTTGGAGGTGGGGCACAGTCGGAAACACAATTTATAGATCTTTTCAGCTTTTATTCTAGGTACAGAATTAAGTTCTGATCCTGGAGTTGATGTTTAACTCTGCTAAAACAGGTTATATTCCAATGAGTCCAAGACAATTCTGATATCAGAAGAAGGTTAAAATTACAGTTATTTGCAACTAAAAGAAACCCAATCCCTCTTTTTTTCTGATCTTTACAAACCATATACCTATTTCTTCTGGTTATATTTCCTTAGCTTCAGCCTGAACTGAACATAATATCAGCACTAAAATAGAAATTAGCCTCATTTAGAAAACAACCAACAAAAGTTTCTTAAACTATAGAAGTACACATCAATTAAAATAGATGGGGCATAGTTAAAATCTAGTGTCTGTGCTAACAAAATCTGTCAGCCCGCTGTCATTTATGTTTGATAATAAATACAGTGCTTGGCAGAATGTGGGAATAGCATTACCATGGATTGACAAGCCTATTGTACTTTGAACAGGTACTGCACAGAAAGTGGTAAAGCTAGTGTCTTTGTTCACTGTGAAGTCTGCATTGTAGAAAGATCCCTGGAGATGAGGAAGGAAGAGGCTCAGACACAATTACAGCCCCTTTGAAAGGCTATGTTAGTAAATGCTGCCGTGTAAGGCACTCAGTGCCAATGTGCATGCCTCTCTTCTGGTTGCTAATAAGTTCTCTGCTCCTCTAATCAACTTCCTGGTCTTTGCTTTTAAACCTGTCCAAACTGAAATGTAGGAAAGGTTCCCTGGAGCCAGACAATGGGGTTGTACACAAAAGCAAGTGGGACTGCTTCTCTCTCGGTTTCCAAAAGTTTTCAGCCTGTCTTTTCCACGGTTTCTCCGCTCTCCTGCTCCATGGACCTGCTGGAGTGCAGTGGAGGGGAGCAGCACTCTCAGGAAAGAGACTGATGGGGAAAGTGCTGAACACACAACCTCAAGAGTGTCATTGACTAGAAACGCAGCGAAGCTGAAGATGCAGACAGAAAATGATTCGGAAGTGCTTGTGGTCTAATTTCTCAATCTTAAGGGGAAAAATCTCCACTGTTAAGCTTCCTTTTCACTTAGGACAACCTGAAAACATTCTTTTTCTCATCTGAACCTAGAAAAACCAAATTATGAATCAAATAAGGTAGAAGAAAAACAAAATCAATTTTCCCAATTGTGATGACTAAGATGCTACTAAAATGGTTTTTATTTAAATTGCTATCCTTTCTACCCATGTGGATCCAAAGTTTTATCTCTCAGAATTTTTCCCAATAAAATAATCATGCATGTGCACAGATACTTAAATCTAAGGCTGCACAATGGTTTAAATAAGAATAAAAGTAGAGGGGCTGGAGTGATGGCTCAGCAGTTACCACTCTTGCCCGGCATGCGCAGGTGCACGGGTTCAAACCCCAGCACCCACGTACACAACTAAGTGTCAGAGCAATGAAAGCCATGTGAAAAACTCAATAAAAAAGTGATTCTCTCTCTCACACACACACATCCACTGTCCTTCTCTCTTTAAAAAAAAAAAAGAATAAAAGTAGAATCATCATCAGATATCAGAAGCATTATAGCGTATGCATATGTACAATGTAATTAACATAACCATTAAAATGTTGTTACTGAAATTTTTAACTTGGTCTGTGTATACCTTTTAGGTTCTTGCAGAGGCCCAGGTCAGTACCAGAAACTCAAACGCAATAGTGTCTGGTTTTGCTGATCTCACATTCTAGCAGAAGACATAAACAGAAATATTTATGCTTAAAGTAAGTGTGGACATATAGGGACTAGAAAAAAAAAGATTAAAGAAAATTGTTTCCAAAAACATGCTGTCCTTTAACCTGAATATGTACATGAGTTTATCTATCTACACATTGTATCCGTTAGCTATTGCTACATAACAAGTCACCCTAAATGACAAGCACGTATCACCAGTCATACTTCGTAATCACTCATGCATCACTGTCAGCCTGTGGTCAGCTGGGACAGCTCTGCTCCACATGTCCTGTCCCGCATGCCTTTCTCCTTCCTTAGAGAAGCCAGCTAGCCGGAGTATGTTCTTCTTATGGTTATAGGTAGGAGAGAAATCAGAAACAGGGAAGCCTCTTTCAGTCTAGTCTTAGAATTATTCCCTGAAAATCAGAAAAACCACAAGATATAGACTCCAACATCAGTTATCTGGATGGTAGTATTATGTGAAATTTTCAATTCCTTTGTTATTTTTTTAACAATAATAATACACTTCTTTTATACAATAGCAATAAAACTGTACTGCTTTTATAATCAAAATTTTAAATATTTCTCCAAAATAAATGTTCACAAATTCCCACTTCTTGATGTACATTTTTACATTTATTAATATAAAGGGGAGGCCAACTGGACAAGGAAGACCTATTTCATGTTATCTACTGATATACCTACAGGCACACTTAGCTCCTGTGAACCCTCATCTGCCTTAAAATATGTATTCCTTGGCACTGACGGACCAACGTAAAGAGGTAGAGAATTATGAACCTAATATCCCAGTATATTTACTTTCTTCATTTAAGAAAAACCACACTCTGGAAATAAAGAATCCAAGTTCATTTACAAAGATAACATCTCTCTAAATCCACTTTTATTTGCATTCACTCAGCTGAATGTTTTGATGTGGGAGGAAGCTGGCTCAGCTGTGAGCTGCTGGTGTACGTCTCGGGAGACGCATGGGTCCTCTCACGATTCCCCCAGTGGCACATAAAAGGAAGCCATGTTTTTGGGTTTCTTTTCTCACTTAAGGAAATGTTTTTTTCATTTCCTCTGAAAAGGCTTCCTAAGCCTTTCCCCTCCTTTTTTGGATGCCATGATGTGATTGAGTGATAGATGTAGCTAGGGAATCACTCTACCAATTAGGCTAAAATATTAAAGACAAGAAACTTGAGAAGGAAACGCGCATTTCTACAGCACTTTGCAGCAGATGTATCCTATTTACATCTTTATTTTATGGCTTAATGACTGGATCTGAAGTAACTGCACCATTTGACAGATATTTATTTGTAAAATGTGATTCATTCAGTCAGACACTTTTAGAATGATTTTCATGCCAAGTGTTAAAATTGTGTAGGCCTGAGTAGCTGTTTCAAAAGATGCAAACACGCATGTAAATTCCATGCATCAAGCACATCGACTTTCGGTTCTTTTTATTATAGAAATATTCCAGTTGACAAAGAGTGCTAGTGAACAGACGGCAGGGACTTCTGAACTTTAATCAACCGCAATCACTGGCAGAGTTCAGAATTAATTTCCTAACCATGAATCACCTGCAGACAATGAATCACGTTTTAGAAAATTTTGCCAAACAAAACAAGCCATCATGCCCTGTGCAACGTTTGAGGACAGGGCCATGGAAACTCATTTGAGTAGCATAGCTGCAATAGTGAAAAGAAAAGAATATTATGGAATGATGGAACAAGCTATTAAAGAGGGCCTGGTGACTTTCAACTGACATAGACAAGGGAATCAAGAGTTTAGCACAAAAGCTCTCTTTTATGAAATGGTCTATTCATTGATTGCATTCTGTTACTAAATTCTAGCTATTGGCAATCAAGGTAAAGGATTTTTTTGTTAATATTTGGGCTATTAGATAGTCTACACATTACAGCACAGACAGAACATTTCCACCTATTTTTGAACTGAAGCCTTAGAAAGTTTTTCAGACACCGTCTCTCTCTAGACAGAAATAGATGGGTACAATTACACAAATATTCAGATAATTCAAGCAAAGAAACTCTTTGGAGTAATACAGCCAATTCACTTTTACAATGAAATTATTGGTGAGTATAAAATAAAGGAACCGATTACCTGTATTTGTTTATAGACATTATGAAGAAGCTGAGATAAATTTTTGTTCTATGACATGAAATAAAGTATTTAGAACTTTACATAATATTATTAAAATAAAAAGTGATTACCTGAAAAGAAATACTTGTTTGGTCAAATGTGAATGAAGTAAATTTCAACCCACACCATCAAATCAACAATATATAATTGCAAAAAATAAAAGGCCTTGGTCAACCCAAGGTGTTTGATATACCCTGCTCCATATCGTGTACACCATGGTAAAGATTAAAAGTAAGTAGAAAATTCTTACTGAGAAACAGTAATGAATAATATGGACTTGTGAATTCGTTAATAGATAGTTATCAAAATTTCAAACTGACCCCAATGTTTTTAGTTGTTATTGATTGATCATTACCATTGAATAAATTTGTCATTGGCAATTCATATAATGTTGACATGTACCAAAACACAAAGAAACAAGATTCATGTCATATGGCACAGAATAAAATAATTTTTCAGATAGGCAATAATTATCTTTATTCTAGCTCATGAAAACAGGTAAACCAAGCTACAAATCTCCATCATCACCTTCTCTTTAGCCAAGTGGAGCAATCACATTAACTTTTAATTTTATTGAGGAAAACTTGCTGGAATAATTTTCTTTGGCCCATACACCATTTGGTTACAGCACACTATGTCCTTCCCTTGCATTGTCTTCCGATCTCCTGATCATTCTCTCCCACTCTCTGCTTGCCTTGGTGCCTAGGTTTCCATTTCTCTTCTCTTCCACAGCTTCCATCATCATCCTGAGGGCCTGAAAAAAATTATGTTCAGCCCAAACCAACCCTTCACTCTCAGCACATGGACTTCATGTCCAGTGGCTTTTCCTGTCCTGTCCCTTTAGGCATCTACAAGCAAGTTGTAAATCTGGGGCCTTAATCTTTACCTGAAACTGCTCCTGTTTTTAAATTTCAAATTCAGACTCTGTATTTCCTTGACATAAAATTCTTACTCTCTGGCAATTGCTCAATTATATCTGATAATTTAGTCTCATTTGTTTAGTCACTTTAATACATTATTGAGAGCCCTGTAGGTGCCTTGTGTTGTCGTAGACATTGGATCTCCTGGAGTGAACAGGCAAAGAAAGATGTTGCTATCCTGTAACTTACATTCAAGTACTTGACCCTTCTCTCTCTCCTGATCAACTCTTCCCTAACTTGATTTCTTACACAGCTTAAATCCCAAGATCCATTATTTCAGCTACTCTGCTTCTAATATCCTAACTTCCTTACCCATTATTTTTCCATCATCTGCTGGTAGAAGCCCAATCCAAGAGGAATCCAATCAGCTAACTTTCCAGGATATTCACTTCAGCAACTCAACATAATTTGCAAGAAATAACCTAACTATGCGGGTAGATACCGTAATCAATTCATGGTCTTCACAACAGCCATTGGATTTTCAGCACTTTCCCAAAATTCTTTCTTCTACCTTATCTTAGCCATTTTGCTAGATTCTTCCGTACTTATTTCAGACAAACAAGCCTAAAAATGTTAACATTCAAGGCAAGTGGTTTCAAAGGGACCCACGAATGAACTCTATAATACATGGTGTAACTAGAAAATAATGCTAATTCCTATCAATATATAATATACAGAAATGTCTTTCATTTTTTTTATCTGGGCTAAGTGACTGAGATAGATAGAAAAGTTTCTGGACCTCAGTTGAGGTATGAAAACTAATGTGATTTTCCTTGGAGTTAAAAAGCTTTGGGGGATTAACTCCCAATCAGCAAGAATAAAGTAGGAAGTATTCCAATCACATGTACAGAGAAAGGGCACACTGGACTGACTGATCAGCAGCTGTTGCACAACTGTAATTACACGTGCTTCAAAACTTAGAGGGACCTTGGGCAATTAATTCCATATCATTTTGCCTTGGTTTTCCCATGTGTGAAATATGCATCATAGAACTCATTTAATAGGGTTGTTGTGGAGATTGAATGGAACAATAAATGTAAAATATTTAGAACAGCATCTGACCATCTTAGGCACCCAGTGATGTTAGCTATTAGTTGTTAATCTCATTTCCATCTGTAATTCAGCCACACTAAAAACTTCCTTAAGGCTGTGTTTGCAGCCTCCTTGTCTTCGTTTCTCTGCCATCTCTTCACTTCGTCACCCCACTGAACTCACTGTCCGTGGCCTTCTAGACACTAAATCTCCTAGACTTTTTCGCTTGTTCTTATTTGACCCGTTGATATCATTTCACACTACTGATCATGTTCTTCTTAAAACTGTCCTATCCTAGCTCATACAAAGACACATCCTTCAATCCCTCCTCTACTTCAGGTTCGCGCCTCTTTTTGATGATTCAGAATTACACTTTTAACACTGGTGTTCTCCAAGGACCTCTCTTATGGCCTTTCTTTTCTCACTCTGCTGCTTCTCCCTGGTGTGTCTAGCACTTGTCTATCATTAGGGTAAAAGCTAAGGCGCCGGGAACTAAAGCAGTGCCTCCAGCTTTCATTATTTCCCCCACCGAAACCTGCTAATACTCCCCATTCCCTGAATCAGGGATTCTCTGGCTCTGTTTCCTCAGCTGGAACAGGAAGAGTTCATACAGGGGCAGGACTTTAAGTTATCCAGATCTATTTGGTATTGCAAGTTGTAAGAGGTTGGGGCAAGTGTTATGTAAAAGTTTATTCAAGTCTCCTCATTCCTGGGTTGGCACATTATGAGCTCTTACGTAGTTTTCGACAGCTTCCCGTAATCCTTACGATAACCCAAATTCTTAACTTGGCTTAGAAGACGTATTTTCTGATTTTTCATAATCCTGCCACTCCTCATTCTGAAATTTGAACTCGCAAAGATGCTTTACTCTGCATTTTTGCATATAGCACTTATCCCTACTCTTTAGTCCTTTGCACGTAGCATTGTATTTGGCTAGAAATCTCTTTCTGAAGCTCAGATTCTTCTGCCTGATTAGTGTATCACTAACTCCCAGTCAATCCTCATGCAGCAAATAAGTTACATCCCCTGGGCATGGAGCCCTCTTGTACATGTGATTAGATGCCTTTGCTATTAAATATGTTAGCATTTATACTTACCCTCAACACTTAGAAAACATTGCTATAATTGCTTTTTATTACTTATTTCCTCATCAAATACATAAACTCTGTGATGACAGAAGTTATTTTGCTTCCTGCTTTATCTGTAGAACTTGAATAGGGTTCAGAATGGAATAGATCCCAATACCTATTAATTTGATATTCATTTAATATTTGCATAGCTGGATATCTTGGAATGATAATAAGAATAGTACAAAAGTATTTAGCTGTAATTAAGAGTTCTTGATGTAATTATAATTGGAACAAGCACATTGATTTTATTTTCTAGAGCACATTTTTATTTAGAAAAATAATCCAAGAATACTTTGGAGAGTAATGAGCTAAAACAAGCGATGTCAGGCCAGAGAAGACAATGTCAGAGTCAGCATGGCTTCTGAGCTCTCTCCCTCCCCTGGGTCTTCTCCTACAGTCACAGGTGAGGCTCTTGCCACAGCACCACATGATTGCTGGAGACCTACTTGGTGGGAGCCCTGAGGAGATGATGAGCGGAGTTCAGAGGGAGAACATCGAATGGTCATAGGGTTCATTCCAAGTCAAACTCTCCTCTCCTGTACCTGTCTGAAGAAATAGTACTCAACTACATTTGCCATCAAGGTGTCACTGGAGAATACTGATAATGTGCCAGCATTTATTAGCTTTTTTTTTTTTTTTTTAGAAAAGATGCAATGCCATCTCTGTAAATATTAACACCACTTTCTTACCATATTCCATTCTGATGTTTCTTGTGTGGGAAAGAAATGGTATAATCTGTGGCCGAGCAGACAGTGAAATGTGATAGATTACCTGGTAATGTGTTTTTAGAAATGGAAGTCGGAGTCGTTTTCTCTTCTTATAAATGAAAAGAATATGGAACAGGGAGTCCTGGGAATGAGAAACAAGAGCTGGCTGCCACTGTTGCCCCAGAGGAGAGAAGGGATGGAAGTCTCAGGACTGAGCAAGGCAGGGGCAGTGTTGCCAGAGGAAAAGGACGCAGTTATCCTTCTGAAAGCTTGTGGGCAGCATTAACTCCTCCAATCTGGAGGAGAAATGGTTGCAATTGTGGGCTCCAGTGGAGGTAAATTTCAGGTTAGTTTCTGTTGGCAGGGAGGGATACAAGCACTATCTTCTTGGACCTTTTTATGTATAGTCATAGAGTTTTTATTTATTTATTTTTAGAAAGAGAGGGTCAGTGAGAGAGAAAGAATCCGTTTTATTTAGTTTTCCCAAGTGGCTTTCTTTGCTCTGACACTCCATTGTGGACGTGGTGCTGGGGTTTGAACCCACATCCTTGTTCATGCCAGGCAAGCACTGATACCTCTGAGCCACTGCACCAGCCCCCATGTTTTTTTTTTTGCAAGAGAATTTGGGGAACTGATGGTCCACCTGAGAGCAATAGACCAGTTCTTTTAAAACTAATGACCCACCTATTGTGTTTCAAGTAACATTTAGTTCTACATTCCACTGGCACTTAAAACTATGTTGCAGAAGCCAAGTTTCAATCACAGGCCACCAGGCATTGATTAATTTAGGGAATAATTTATGTCCAAAGACAGAAAGCCTCATCATAAAGTGGAACTTGCAATGAGTGAGCCACTAGGACCCCAGATGCAACTATCCCAAGAGCCCTTACAGCACAGCCTTGGGTGTCTTCAAGAGAAAGATTAAAAGGGACACAGCCCTCCTTTAGGCTGCACAGGAGTCTCTATTTGACCTTCACCTGATATAGTGCCTGATCCTACCAGCATCCCCCTGGTTGGTACTTGTAGACATCTGGAAACTGGTCAGGGACAGCCACTGAAGCTCCCAGGTACACACGTGTGGGGAATGATGATTTCTCTAGAGATCAGATGTGGAAAAAAATTCTCAATAATTTTGCCTACTTCCCATTAACAGGGTCAGGTCCTATGGACCCAAACATACACATGTACTTTTCTTCTCTTCTCTTTGGTTCATTTACAGTGTTTGTTATTGTTCTTGTTGCTTTTTTGTTTTGATTTAAAAAGTCAATGGTTTTACAAAGTATTTTAACAAATTATATACACACTTGAAGAAAAATTTCAGGATATGGTGTCATGTGTGAAAGAGCCACAAATCTTATTGTCTCTAAAGATTTAAACAAATTAGAGCAAGTTATATTCCATGCTGTTATAATTATGTCAACATGAATTCTACTGTCATGTATAAATTAAAAAGGACCAATTAAAAATAGTCCCTCTGGAAAGCAGTATGGAGAATCCTCAAAAAACTAGGGATGAGCCCACCATATGATCCTGCAATTCCTCTCCTGGGTATTTTTCCAGGGGATTTAGAATCAGCACATTACAGTGACACAGCAATATCTATGTTCATAGCAGCTCAATTTACAATTGCTAAATTATGGAAACAACCCAGATGTCCCTCACTGGATGAATGGATCCAAAAACTGTGGTACATATATACCATGGAATTTTACACAGCAATTAGAAACAGTGATATTGCAGCCTTTGAAGGTAAATGGATGGCTATGGAAGAAATTATGCTGAGTGAAATCAGCATAACTCAGAGAACCAAGGGTCGAATGTCTCCACTCATCTGTGGAGGCTGGAACTAGACCCTGGCCATTGAGAAAGGTGGTGTATTATCATGTGTTAAATCTAGATAAGGTGTAATGTTATATAACCTAATACATTTTTAGAGATATTGTGGGAAGGGAAAGGGAGGGATAAAGGTGGGTAATTGTGGGGGCACTCTTGGGGGTAAATCTAATCATCAGAATCTATATACATTTTATATTATTTTGTTAAAAACTTGTAAACTTGTATGGTTGTTCAAAAATAAATTTCTCAATAAATAAAGAAAATAAATAAATAAATAAAAATATAAACATCCTTGGACTTTCTCCAGCTGAAGAATATCTAGTCAATGCAGACAAAACGCAGCTCTCTGGCATCTTCCTCCACTTCTCTCTCAAATTATGTATGAAATGAACATTGCAGACTAGTTGCTCCCCAGTGAATCCTAAACTGTCCTAAGGATCATTTTCTACCACCCTGAAAGCTTAACTACAGCTCTGTTTAATTGGTGCTGCTGGGCAATTCATCTGGGGCACTGCAGTGTGACTCCAGGAAACGTCTGGCTGCCATAGAGCTGGCGGGCTTACTAGACTAAAGTCTCACAAGATCACTTGTCGAAATGTTTTGTGCTACAATGTTGATGATGTGTCCAGTTCAATCAATCAATCAGCAAATATTTATGTTAAATGTGTTTCTATCAGTACTGTTGACGTGACACGTCCCCTTCGCTGGCCAATGTGCTCAGGCAAATAGTGTCCAGGCAAAGATGGGGATGCTCAGTGGTTGTGTACCGTTGCTTCTGGCCCTTTCCAAGTGGACAAACCAATTAATCCTTCAATAGGTAGTTATTTATCATTTTCTGTGTACCCACATTTTGAAAGGCTATATCAGGTGAACCTCTCAAAAACTAGGGGTATCTCCTGCCTTTCATAGTCCTCTGCTCTTTCAATAACAGTTTATTATATTAATATTTAGCATTTCTGAAGAATGGTGTAGTTAACAAGGTATTTTCATTCTTAATACTACCAAAAATGCTGAAAGGGAGATGTTTTCCCTCTTTTAAAACTAAATAAACCCCAGAATATTGGGATTTGTCCCAAGTCACAGCCAATGAAAAGTGACTTTCACCAGCACCGCATTTCTCTCTGCTACATTTAAAGCACAGTAATAAGAGTTTGGCTTTGGAAACAGGATTGATAATGAGATGAGTAAAATAGTTTTTGACCTCAGAAATTTAATATCAGAAGTAATGCAATGAATGTCTTCTTTGAAAGCAGAATTGAGAGTCCAGTACATTCTGAACCTCTCCCTCATATCCACAGAGTGATGACCGGAAACTTTGGCCTCTTCCTTAGTTGCCCGGAGCTCATAAGAGTTTTCCTGCCCTTATGTCTGTCTTTGGGCCTGATTCAGGCTACATTTCTCAGATCCATACTTCTTGAAGTCTATGTATTCAGCTGTACCCAATGCAATTTCCATTTCTTTACCTCCCTGACTCTTCAGTTAACTCCATTGTGGCTTCTGGCCCTGTCGTTCCAGCCTTAAGTTGACCTCTGCATCCTTAAGCAAAAGATACATTTTCCTGTCTTTATCTCTGAATTTTCAAGAGGTAGAAGAAGACCGTGGTAAACAAAGCATGGAAGTCTGAAGTCAGACCACCTTTGTGCTGTCGTTTGGATCTTGGGTGTGCCCTGAAGGCCCTGCATTAAAGTCTTAATATCCAGAGTGGCAGTATCGGGAGATGGCAGAAGCTTGAGAAGTTGAGGCCTTGGGAGAGCTTTTAGGTTGCAGGGGCATGCCCTTGAAGGGGATCATGGAACCCCCTTCTCTTCCTCTTTGTCTCTCTTTTTGTGTCCCAGTCATGGAAGGAGCAGCTTTGCTCTACCAAGCTCTTCCCATGAAGATGTGCTTCCTTGCCTCAGGCCCCAGTGAAACCAATTGATCATCACTGCAACCTCCAAAACTGTGAAACACAGCAACCCTTTGCTTGTATTAATTATCTCTGGTATTTGCTGCAGTAGTGGAAAACTGACTGATGCACTTGGTTTTCTGGTTTTATGTCTTCATGTAAGGTACTTAAACCATCTGTGCTTCACTTCTCCACCCACAAACTTAGGAGGATTCGATAAGTTAATATATGTAAAGACCTGAGAAAATAACTGACACATATTCATGTTATAGGTGTTCAATATTATTATCTGCTTTTACCTTATCAGCTGCTTGACATGCTGATATGATTTGGATCTGAAATGCGCCCCCAAATCTCATGTGTCGGAGGCTTGATCTCCAAGGCAGCAGTGTTCAAGGTGGGACCTTTGGAAGATAAATGGATCATCAATGGATCAATCCACCTATAGAAACATTAAGTTAACGGGCTACTAAGAGATACTGGAAACTTAGAAAATGGAGTCTAGTTAGAGGAAATAGGTTCGTTTTTTTTGTTTTGTTTGGAAGTAGTTTCTTAAGGGCGTGTCCACGACGCATGTATTTTGTCTCCAGCCTCTTTCCCTTCCTGTATCTCTTCTTCCTCGCCACCGTAAGGTGAGCAGTTTTGCTCCATTATGTTCTCCCTCCCCTCAGGCCCAGAAACAATATAGCCTAGAACTCACGGATTGAAACCTCTGAAACTGTGAGCCAAAATAAGTTTTTCCTCCTTTAAGTTGATTTTCTCAGATATTTTGTCACAGCAGTGGTAAGCTCACTAACACACACTAATCATCTCTAGTCTTTAATTCCAATCTTCCATTGACATCTATGGTACCATGTGCTCATGAGTACCATATACTATCCGCTCTAAGAGATTTTCTCACTTTGCTTTACGATCTCCTCCTCTGCCCCCATTCTTTGCAATAAATGTTTATGTTCTTCAAGTTTTACTTACAGTTTATTCTTTTGTCAGTTTTCAATTCCTCAGCAATCCCATCAAAATTCACGCGGTACAATATCAAGTTCATTCAAATGTATATTTCCAGCACAGATTCCTCCTTTGAATTCTTGATTGGTATATCTTCTTGACATCTCTAATTGGGTGTCTCCCGTATATCTTAAACTCAATTTTTCTCCTAATGTGGTCACCTTCTGATATTCCCCACTTAGTAAATATAACCAACATTCAGTGTGTTATTGAAACTTCCATCACACTCATCCCTGTCCAACATAAGTTCTGAAGACAAGATCTCACATTTTCTCCACGCCCAGTCAATACCATTATGTTTTATTTGTACTACTGCAGTACCTTTCAAAGAACTCACCTCTCATTGCTCTGACTTATGTCTATTTTCCACATGTAGAAATATAGAAAACAATGATCTTTTCAAACACAAGGAAATCCTACCATTACCTTCTTAGAGCTTGTCAATGTCTTTCTTATACTCTCAGAGTCAATCTATCTACTTGACAGCTCACAAAACCTACAACGGTCAGCTTTGAGTCATCCCACATTTCTTGTTTTCTTACTGTAGTCCACAACCCTTTTTCATTTCATTAAAGCTCCTTGCTCCCTCTCAGTGCAGGGCTTTTGCACATTCTGGTCCTTTTCTCTTCTCCTCCTCTTTACCTCATTAGTTCCTACTTTGTGACTTGTTGGCTGTGGTATCACATCCCCAGGAAAATCTCATGTGGCACACTCAACCTGATAAACTCCTCAACTCTCTCCTCTTTGGAGCATTTATCATGATTGTAGTTTTTCATTCTTTCATGTCATTCTTTGATGATGTCTATCTCCTGTAGTCAGCTGGAAACTCTGTGAGGCTCCACCTTCCAGGGAGAGTGGTTTCACCACGATCTGGCATATAAGATGCAGCTCCAAGATGCAACTGTTAAAGAAACTTAACTCTCAGCACTTGGGGTGCAGCTCTGCAGGGATGGTAGCTACAAAAATATATGTGTACTAATTACAGCACAATATCAACCAATTGTATTTGAATCCTGACATGTTTGAATAGATGTGGTCACAGAAATTGAGGACAAATGAATTAGAGATTTTTTTTAATACATTGTAATTTGCATGACTAACACAACTGAAAGAATACAGTGTTGTGATTTAAGATTGCTAAGACTGCAACTCCTGGGTCCTCTGAATTCATGGGCAGTTTTACATGATCAAAATATAACAAAATAATTTTATGTATTAGTGGTGCCTTATTTTTACTCCAATATATACCCAGTATTTGAATTCTTTCTTTTTCCCTGAAGAAGAGACTGTTTTAAATTATGATGACTAAACTTAGGCCCTACTGATATTCCCAAAACCACAGTAAGGGAACAAGCTGGGAATTGCATTATTTTATCTTTAGGATGGTCAGAAATATTTCAAACTTCACAGTGATGACTTCACAGATGAATAACAATGTGGTTGATTTTATTTAAAAAATAGGAATAAATTAACAGGCCTTTCTTGTTCTGCAATCCCATCCCAGTGCTTAATAATAAAATAAAGTGTTTTGCGACCTTGATGTTCAAATGTCAAAAACTCCAAATTTCTTACATAAATAAAGTCATATGACTCTGTGACTCTGCTTGGAAAATGTTTTCCTATTAATATAGGATCTGTTTTGTATTTTTTTTAATGCCTCTGGACAGTTCATTTGAATGGCCACAAGAGAGCAGTAAGAAATTAAAGCTTAGGCCGATGACTCACAGTTAGTCATGTGTATGCTTTCTGCTATTGGGAAGAATTGAAAGACAAACCTACTTATATTTGTACTTAGACTTAGTAATATACTTCAGAATTTATTTACTTTTCTTTTTCTTCTTGAAAAACTAAAAAGGAAGGACAATATAGAAAATATGAGTAAATTAATTGAAAAGAATCAGAGCTCTTAAAAAACTCAAGTTCATGTGTGAAAATGGAAGAAAATAATTACCCAAGGCAAAGGGACATCTTGAGAGGTCATCTGGCCCATCCCTGTGGATTATGCAAGCCAGACAGAATGTTATATTACCCGTTTACAAAGTCCCCCAGATTTCTGGATTTCTTTTCAGAGCATGGCAAAGATTTTAAAATGTTAAATATTGGGAATTTTTAAAATGTCTAATCCTATTCTTCCTATTATAGTTTAACCACTATTTTAAATAATATCTAAGAACACTCTGGATCTTTCTCTAATATCTGTCCCTAATTATTTAAGTCCCCCTCACCCTTTTTGCCCATATGGATTACCATTTTTTACTTGGAACTTGGATGCTATCAATTTTAAAAATTACTTTAAAAATCATGAGTTTGCAAAATGACGATCAATAGCTTTAATATATGAGACACTATTAAGAATCAGACTGGAAAAAGATTAAAGATCAGCCTAAAAATAAGATAATAAATAATAAAAAGTTCACAAAAGTAGAATCAGAGATAGATAATACATCTACATTTATGAAAATCATTCATGCTAATTAGTAAACACAAAATGCAAACTGAAATTATATAGTGTATATTACTAGATAAGCACAAATTAAAAAGAACCATAATGTCTAGCATAAGCAAGAAAGCAGAGCTTCTCACAAACACTGGGGTACATGTGGGAAAAACTTTCAGAAAGCTGTTTAGAAATACCTGTCACAAACTTTAAAAATGTGAATTTCTTTAACCTAGCAACTTCATTGCTGGTTATTAATCCTTTGGACTCAAACAGAAAAAAAAAATGTATAGGTTTTAATAGTACGAATAATTAGAAAAACAGGAACTTAAATTATCTCTAAAAGGAGACTGAGTAAATTAAGGTACAGCTATACAAATGGACTATTATAAAAGTCATTAAAATATTATAAATACATGTTCATTGGCATTGAAAGACATGGCACATTTTATTTTAAAATAAGGTCAAAAATATCATATATAGTACGAGTCCACCTGGGAAGGACCCATGACTGCCTTAAAAAAATGTCTGGGTAATATACACCAAGAAGGCCATCTGTCTGGATTGTGACCTTATAGACGTTTTTCTTTTTCTGAACTTCCTGTAGGTCTGAGTAATTGTTGTTGTTTTTTTGTTTTTGTTGTTGTTTGTTAGGTTGGTTTTATTTTTTAACAATTAGTGTGTTGCTTTCAAAATCTGTAAAAGCATAAAAAGCTATTTCCTTATTAGGAAAAAATTTTTTCATGATCTTAAATGTTAATTTGCTGAATATATGAGAAGTTTGAAGTGTAATCTCCACATATCAACTTGCAATGAAAACATGAATTAGTAAAATGCAGTCTGTGGCATACATACTTTCTTAATAATGTAAAAGTAACAATAAGCCACCAGGGTAAATCAGGTTGCGTCTATGAGCAACTAATACAAATAGATGAAAAAAAATTCTAAAAATTCACTCAAATAGATTTACACCCTTTGTAATATAAATAACTTTGCTTTTTAAGAAGGAAAAATACTCCCACATTTTACCTGTGAAAAAGCCAATAACCTAGCATTTAACCTATTTCAATTTTTCCTGAATGCTTTAAAGGACCAAGTTATTATTGATTTTCAAGCCCACACTTAACCTATAATTAGTACATATTTTAAAAGAACCTTTATTCAGCGTGGCCTGTGTAACTGAGGATAGCTTACACAGTGATAAAAATCATTATATAGGACATGAGTGATTACTACAGATTTGGAAAAGAATATTATGTTTCTTAGCATAAGATGTTGGCAATTATTTATTTCGACTGAGTTTGAATTATACCTATAATTTCTAAAGTTATCCACTACTAAATATCTCCTATGAAGCTCATATTAGATTAGACCCCAGAACAACCTGCAAGGTACATGTTATTTTTCAGATGTTAAACCAGGGGCTCAACACTTTGCCCAGGGATGGTGTAGCTGAACCTGGGAAAGCATCTCTCACTATACAACCTCCGCAGCCTGGCATCCATTTCCTTTATAGGAGAGGCCCTTTTCCCCAACTGTTCACACTTTGGGGCTCATTTTCCTCATATTACTGAACCCTTCCAGATGGAGAAGGTGTCTATGAGATTTTCCTGTCACTTATATTTCTGGGAAGTGAGAGTTGGACTCTGATGGTGCGTCCAAGGCTAGGCAGTCCAGTGGGCTGGTCCAGAGCTCACCACGGATGGTCTGAAGCCCCTTGACATGGTTGTCCATTTTTGTAGTTTTTGGTTCTCCAGTTGCAGAATTGGAGCAGGTGTCCTGCTGCCCTTATTAACTTGTTGCAACCCTGTCCCCCTTCAGAATGTATGTTACCCTTCCCAGAAAAAATATAATAATAAATGGTGTCATCAAGACTTGAGTGCAGAGAAGAAAGCCAGTGTTTTATCCATCATGACTGAAAATCTAGTCTTTAGCAGCCAAACAAATTTTATTTGAGAGCCAGACCATTTAAATGTTTTCAAGTGCTGAGCTCACAGGATGGCTTGGAAACAGGACATCAAGTGTCTGGCTACACAATGGAGAATGCACTGCCGTGAAGGATGACTAAAGGCACTAGTCATCTCCAGCCTTCCTCCTGGCCAGCTTGGAAAAGCAATTACTTCACCTTACACTGGTCTTTCTCTTTTCACTAAATAGCTTTCTTGAACTTCTGAAGCTGTCCTGATGCTTACCACGATTTATCCCCATCCTCTTTCTTTCCAATAGCAAAGAAGCACTCTCTCTTCATCCCCATGATTTCTGTTTGTGCATGCCTTTAAATAATATCATGAAAAAAAAAACCCAAAAACAAGACAACACGTTTGAACTTTAACAAATCAAGGGAAACAGAAAAAGAGCAAACATATCCAAAGAGAAAACAGAAGGAAGGTAAAGATGCAGGAGATGAGAAAGGAAGGGCTCCTAGGGTGGGGGATGAGCAATGTGAGGTGCTTCCTCTGCTTTGCATGAGTCACTTCACATTAATTCTGGGAAAGGGACATGTGAGAACACTTCCTTAAAGAAATTCTATGTGAGCAGACACAGTAATATGTAAAAATTGTATGAAAGTTGTTTCTATGCAAGTATTATTTTTATCTCTCAGCTTGTTCAGCCTTCATGGAGATGTACCTTCATGACATTAGAAAAGGGAATGTTATCACCAACTCTTGTCTTTTTATGTGTAGAAATTTGGCTATTTCAGTCATGTTAAT
The DNA here is from genome assembly GCA_004027875.1 of Aplodontia rufa. Classification (NCBI taxonomy): domain Eukaryota; kingdom Metazoa; phylum Chordata; class Mammalia; order Rodentia; family Aplodontiidae; genus Aplodontia; species Aplodontia rufa. Next base: position 117,346 of record PVKS010000801.1, on the reverse strand, counting down.
GAATGATGTGGTAAGTATGAGATTGTTCAATTTGTTGAAAATAAAATGTCAGAATTCAACTTTTTCAGCATTGACTGAACACCTGCCATATTTAGGGTTCTCTTTCTAGGCAGTAATAGAAACTAAACAAATGCAAAGTTCTGCCAGGTGCAGTGGCACATGCCTGTAATCCAAATGACCCTGGAGACTAAGGCAGGAAGATTGCAAGTTCAAGAGCAGCCTCTGCAGTTTAGCCAAATCTTCAGGAACTTAGCAGGACCCCACATCAAAATAAAAAAATAAAAAGGACTGGGGATGTAGGTCAGTGGTAATGTGTCCCCGGGTTTAATCCTTGGCAAATAAATTAAAAATAAAGGGTTCTGACAAGAGTTAGGGCAATTAAGGAAATAAGTAAATGAAAATTAATGGACTCTGAGTTAGTTATAATAGATTAAACACTGAAGCCCATCTTGAGCATTTTCTGGCTAGTGGAGAACCTTAGGTAAACTCAAAGATTTGTTTTTCGTCCACTTATTGATGGCTATGCCATGCAAGCTGTGACCAACTAGGAATAAGATAAACTCATTTTCCTTAGCACACATTCTTGTGCAGAAAGACAAAAAAATACACATGTTAAGTGATGAACTATTAGAGTAATGCTTGCTGTGAAGAAAATAAAATATGGTAGAATGGTAGAGAACCCCTCATGGATGTCTTCAAATAACAATGTTCTTAGGAAAGTTCTCCAAGGAGCTGGCAAGGGAATGAGAAGTAGGTGGTACAATGAAGGAGGAAAAGAATCTTTTAAAATGAGGGAATAGTCAGCTCAAAGATTTTAAGGGAGGAGCTCTTGTGCATGGAACAGAAAGAGTGATGAGGTATGAGGTCAGAAAAATAGTTCAGCCTGGATCATGTCTTTCAGGTCTGGCTTTTTTTTCCTTTGAGAGAGAGAGAGAGAGAGAGAGAGAGAGAGACAGGAGAGAAAAAGAGAATCAATTTTCTTCCATTTTTCATGTGGCTTTCATTACTCCTACACTTAGTTGTGTACATGGTGCTGGAGTACTACTAACCCATGTCCTCGCGCATGCCAGGCAAGCTCTGTAACTGCTGAGCCACTACTCTGGTCCCCATTTCTGTTTTTTGTGTTTTTTTTTTTTTTTTGTTTTTTTTTTTTTTTTTTTTTAAGAGAGAGGGACAGTGAGGGAGAGAGAAAGAGACAATCAATTTTCATTTTAGTTTTGCATGTGGCTTTTTCGGTGCTCCAAGACTTTGTTGTGTACGTGGTGCTGTGGTTTGAACTCATGCATGCCAGGCACGCTTTATAAATGCTGACCACTGCTCCAGTCTCCTTGTATGGCTTTTGATGTCACAGAAAGGAACCTGGATGTTGATTAGAGTGCAGTGAGAAGCCACAGGAGGACTGCAGCAAGAGAGGCAACTATCTCACCAACACTCAGTTTCAAAAGAAAATTCAGCCTTCTCTGTGGGGAAATGATTATAGAAGAATAAGAACGAAAGGAGAGAGATGAGTTAGGAAACTACCATGTAAGTCAGGGGAGCATACATGGAGCCATGGACCAGATTCTTCATACAATGAGGTGGGATTGGGGCTTTTTATGGTACATCTAGCTGTCTTTAGTGTGTTCCTTTGGAAGATAACCATATTGTCTCACAAACTGAACTTGCTGGTGAGAGTCAGAACTAGAGCCCAAAACAGATGTGCTAGCTCCACAGCTCTACCTAGAAAACACATTTTCATTTTTAGTTCTATTCATCATGATTCTCTTTCCCAGTTTCAGATCATTGTATCATAACTTGAATGTGGATGATACTTACTGTCTTCATTCCTCTTGCCACAACACCTAGGATTCTCAATCTCCCCAACCAGGGAAGCAGAGTCGTCAAGTCGTTCATGCTAATGTGGGAAATGAGAGGTAGAACTGCTGGCAGAACTCAGGTACTATGCTTGGATTTCAATAATGCTGTAATCAGAACCACATTGCTGCATGACGGGAAATCTGGGCTTCTAAGAACTGTGAAGTGGAGACTTACCAACTGACCTAATCATGCAAAGAAAATGTCAAACTGCAGTAACACATTTTTGTACTCTTGTCTGCCTGAAGAGCAGAGGTTGGGGCTCCTGCCCAGCACAGATCATGAAGCACACAATTACCCAAGCTCCATGTTTCACTCAAGATATTTGCTTAAATGTGCCAGATATTGTTAAAAATACAAAGAACTCTGCTCATAAACACCAGGCTTTATTCTGATCCAAAAGCACATGTTTATTTGTGTGGTCAATGGCTTGCATATTTTAAGAATCATGTAAATAATAAAGTCAAACTGCTTTATTTGGTATGAGTGCAATTGATGGCCCAATAATCAGACACATTTGTGGGCTGTTGTATCTGTACATATGCTATTGATGAGAAATAGTTACTGTATATATGTGAAGGAATTTATGAAAACATACTTCAAAATTTACATATTTTCCTTCTAACAGCATCTCTCCTTTGTTTTGTGAATATGACTATGAAATAGAATTTTTTTAAAAAATGACTACAATAACTATTCCTTAGCTATGCTTCCAAGTTAAAAGCAATACAGCAATTTAAGATCAATCAGCCTTGGAGTGGAAAAGGTTTCTAATCATTAAATATAATCAGAATCTTTGAATCATTTCTTAGGTCTTACTGGGGGGGAAAATAGGTAAGTCTTTACTTTTGAAACTAAGACAATAGGTTTTCTCCCCATTTGAACTTTTCAAAGTTCCAGAAAAAAACTAAATTTGAAAAAAGAATCTTCAATCTTACTGAATAAAATATCCAATCATAACTAGTTCTTAGCACATGTATCAGGGTTTTTTTAATACTCTAAAATTTGTTTTGACCAATAAATGACTCTTTTGACTGAATAAACCTTTTTTTTTCTATGCCTTTACATTTTTCTCCACAGTAACCTGAAACCTAAATTCGGAACACTGCTTACTGCAGATAACAGCCCTGGCTGAAGTTATCACCACTTATCAACCATTTTTAAAAATGCTGAAGCAAGATCAACATCCAGCTTTCTTCTGCTTAGCTTTAGGCAAAAGTAAGCTAACCTCTGCACAAGTAAGCTCTCATTCCATCGCTGATTTCTGATTTTTAAAGCCACTGAAATCTAATTTCATATATTTATTTTTCTCAGGTCAAGCCAGAGATAAGTTGAAAATGGCATATAAATAAAATCATCAAAATCATTTTCTGATTTTTCAGAAAAGCATAGCTGCTCTTTTGCTGAACTTTGCACCCAGATCTGGGTGGGATGGCAAACTTTTCATTCTCTGCCCAGGGCAGAATATCTCCAGTGGAGCCTGCAGGAGACCTAAGAGAGAATCCACAGGCACCTACTGCAAACAGATAACAGCAGTGAAGAAGACACCTCCTTGCTCTTCCTAACCTCCATGCAAATGAAAGCAAGTTCTGGGCGTTTCTTGTTGCTGTTTCCCATGAGAGTAAACATACAAAACAGCTCTGATTTTTTTCACACTCTCTCAAAAAATTTCAGGGGAGAGGACACACAGGTCTTAAAAATACTGAAGGCAAAGATAAAAAGTGAGAAGGGAAGGTATGTCATTTGTGCCACACACATATAATCTAAATAAGCTAATTCATGCACAGTAAGTCAGTAACAACATGGACAAAATGGGAATGTGAAGCACTCGGTGAAGTCAGGATCTAACCCACAGCCACTCGGCTCACCATATTTCTAAAGCCAAGTCATATCGTATATTAAGGCCTTTGTCTGTGAACCGGGGATGGGGCATGGTTTGGTATTGCTCTAAACTGTAATTTTATGGAAGAGTTGATTAATGGCAGTCACAGCCGGGATGAAATGCTTAGTTTTGATTTGAAACAATTTCATGAAGTTTCTTTTTGGGTATTGGACTAATCCCAAATAAAAACAGGAAATAATAACTTGATAATTAAAAGGGAAAAAACGGAAAAGAAAAAAAATACATTTTAGGCATATAATTAAAAAGTTAGTTCCTTCTTGAATACCATTAATTTGCAATTTTATGAATAAACATATATCCTAGGTAAAAGAACGTCAGTATTTGAGAGTTAACCAGCAATGTGAGTTAAGAAGTTTATCTTAACCCTAATGAGAAATAATTGCAATCCAAAATATTACAATCTGCTGTAGCATTCAATACTATAGACTATTTTAGCTAAAATAAAATCCCTCAAATATTCTGTTTATATGCCTTATTGACCTATTCACACCATGTGCCTTATGGTTTGGGTAGGTCAAACACACATCTGGTAAAGAGAGAGATTTGTTTACAAATTTAGAAATGTTATATGAAATTCACCAAGTTATATGAGATACAAACTTTTTATTTCTCAAATTTTAAAGATGAATAATGTTTTTCCCCCATTAATTGTAGGGTAAACACCACCATCACTCAAGAAAAAGTTACTGTAAAAAACCTTAAAATATTAATGTAAAAGTTAATTTCAAGAATGGATTATTTAGGGGCTGGAGCTATGGCTTAGTAATTAGAGTGCTTGCCTGGCATGCACGAGGACCCACTTTCAAACCTCAGCACCACATACACAGCTAAGTGTTGGAGAAAGAAAGGCCCAATGCAAAAAATAAGTAAAATTGATTCTTTCTTTCTCTCTCATCTCTCCCTCTTGAAAAAAAAAGGAATGTATTGTTTAATCTATGATATTACAAAGTTGTTTCCATAAAGCATTTAGTACAGTGTAATTCGTTGTCTTCTTTAAAATATTGGGGTAATTTTGATTTTTAGTACCTAAATCTAGTGGTAAATATCTTTGTAAATGTTATGTTTCTGTTAGTCCAGGGAGCTAAAAGAATAGTTCTTGTCATGAAAGGGGGCTGGAGTAAAACCAATTCAAAGAAATTCTGAATGGTTCTACTTGTATCATTATCAGTTATCTTCTTTCCAAGTGATGTCTTGAAGAAAATCTTCTTTTACTTGAATATTTATCCCCATACAGTTTTTCCATTTCTCCATTCGCTCTTCAAACCTAGAGATTATGAGTAATAAATAATTTGTTTCCACATCATTGTTCAATGCTAGAATTGGCAACCACCTGCCTGGATAATGACTAGCTTCACATTTATTGTCGACCATCTCCAATGTCCTTTTTCCTGATCCTATGTCAGGATACGGAGCATTTGTGAAATAAACAAAAGAGAAAAAAAAAACCAAGAACAATAACTTGCCTTATTTTTGTACATTCTCTGTGAATGGTGGATTGTCTGACCTAAGATCCAAGTTTAGATTTACTTTTAAAATGATAAAATCATCACCTCGAGCATTTATCATTTTTCATGGTGAAACATTCCACATCCTCTCTCTCTCTTCTAGTTATTTTAAATCCCATAAATTTATACAATTATTATGTGTCAATTGAAAATATAACAAAACTTTGAAAAACACAATCAAAATTTAGAATAGATTTTCCAAATACAGCAGTGTTTCTTGCCATGAAGTCACACGTACCGTCTTGCAAGAACTAGACAGATTTTTTTATATTTGCCGTATTTATGTGTTTTAAGTGGTCTAAATTTTCTTTCCCAAACCAATGTGAGCATACAAACATAGCATTGTAAACATTCACAATGGTATTTGTACTAACCTGAAACAGTATGACTGTTGTGTCTATGACTCTTTTTAAAAAACAATTTTTTCTCAGCCGCTGTTTCTGACTTCAGTTTTGAAGTATTATGTCCTTGCACATCCTTGAATTATTTAGAATTTCTTAGTTTATGAATTCCTCTCTGCTCCTGTTGATTGCACTACTGGTTTTAAACCACGTCCTTAGAAAGATAAAGCACACACAAGACTTAATGCCACATGAACCACCTCTTGATGTAAATAGAATCTTCAATAAATGCCTGTACTTTCCAGATTGACCAAGTGGTTGAGTAAAGTGAGTACATAGTTCATTAGAGTTTTAATATAAACCACTGTAAAATGAGAATTTGGGTTGGTATAGAATCCACAAATATAATGCAAAACAGTAAAGAATACTTTATAAGAATTATATCTGGAAACAAAAAGTCTCCAGCTTTTGTCTCAAGGATAAAGCAACCCTCCAAAAAACACACCACGTATATTTTTCAAATTAATGAAAGTTTTATTCTGTTATCTTTTTTAAAATAGCCCTAAATCTTGTTTAGAAAAATATAGTCTTTTTTTTTTAGGAGAGATAAAGAGAGAATCAATTTTCTTTAGCTTTTCATGTGGCTCTCATTGCTCCGACATTTCATTGCGTACGTGGTGTTGGGGTAAGAACCCGTGACCTTGTGCATGCCAGGCAAGCACGGTAACTGCAGAGCCACCACTTCTGCCCTGAAAAATATATTCTTTATTGATGTGTGATAATCTCGGTTTCTTCAATAAAGAGAAGAGACAAATTAAAATTACTAGTTATCCAAAATAAATGAAAATTTTATTCAATTATCAAATATTTCCAACAAATGTGATCATATAGGATCTATGCTATAGACAGATCTCTCAGCCTGCAATACCACAATAGCACCAGGAAGTGAGTGACCCAGTCTCTTTCCAAGCCAAAATTAGCTTTCTCTGTTTTCTTTTTCCAAATTTTTTTATTAAGGAGTTGAGTTATTGTACAATCATAAATGCATATAAAGTAACAATATGATGTGCATTTGTTCTTAAACCAGAATCACCCCCACATCGCCCACACCCCAATCTTTTGATTCTTCTATATGATTTCTGTCTTCACACTTGCCTTTTCTTTCCTTTTCTCTTTTCTCCCCCTAATTTGCTTTACATCCAGTGGGGGTTTTGATCTTCTCGCTGCTCAACTCAAATAAGGCCTGTTAGGACCAACCGAGTTTTCCTATTTGCCTTGAATTTTCATCCAGATGATTTGCATCCTATAGACACAACCCCATTTTTCAAAATAAGATCTGGCAACATTCAGCTGTGAGGTTCAACTGCCGATGCCAAAACTGTAAGGTGCTATGATGGAGTTTTATAGTGTCTAGTGGAAAAACTCGTAAGAAAAATTCTTTCTCCATCAACCTCCTTACATTAAAAGGGTCAATTTTTAAAAATAAACTCAGGTTTATGGAAGAATCATCAAACACAAAGGCATGATTCCTTAAGGCAAGCGTCTCAGTTAAGACACATTTTTACAATTTGCTCCTATTCCAAACGTTTGATCATTTTACTGTGTTTGAATGAGTTAAAACTTTCTCTTCTGATGATTCTTGCATTCTCTAGTAAATGTTGTTTATAAAAACTGTAAACAAATCTGGCAGAATACATAAAATTACCATCTAAAAATATAGCCTCAAATAATCATTTTTAAAAATATTTAAGGACAATGTAAGCTGATAGTTTTGTGGATTCTTAGTAAAAAACAGGTTTTGAAGTTTATCCTGATAGTCCAGCTACAAAAAAAAAGATAATCTGGATGTATTTTAAGAACAATGTACAGTTTTTTCAATGGCATAACCTATTAATATGTAACAATATAAGACATTTTGGAAAATTCATTTTAAAATTACCATTGAGAATATTTTAATTTGTACTACAATTTTTGTCTTAGCAATTCCAAAGAATTCCATATGACACTTTGAAAGTGAATTTTGATGTAAGCATGAATTTTTAAAAGCATATGAATTTCCCCAATGGTTTTGAAAATCATTTTTAAAAATTTAGACTTGTCAAGCTAAAATTTAAGAGTTAAGTGTTTACCATTAAATTATTAACAAAATTTATTCATTTATTATTTCCTTCAATTGCAGAATAGAATAACATTCTTAGGGAAATAATATTGGAAGTTTTACTTGATACTATAAACTGGTATTACTCCATGATGGGAGTACAAACAGGAAGCACAAAATATATTTTTCCAAAGAATTTGATTTTTTTCAATTTAACATATACTTTGCATATATAGCTCTCGACTGTTTGTTTTTTGGATAGGATATTATAATAACTTCTCACAATTTTAACTCATTTGAAATATATATGTATTTCAAAATTCTCAGTTGCCAAAGATAAAATTAAGAATCATAAATACCTTTCTAGCAGGAAATTTTAAAATCATACGAGATTTTTGCAAGGAAATTCTGTTTATTTTCCACAATGCCTTTGCAAATGAGATAGAGTATACAATAAACAAAATAATGTCTCCAAATTCAGATCACATACTAAATAGGTAACAGTTACTATAACACTCAATATCTTTTACCTGTTCTAAATCATTTGGAAATACTTCATAATACCGAGTAACAGCTCATTTGTTTAAATTTAGATTTAGATATTTTAAAAGTGATAATGTACTTTTAGCCAAGAAATAGCCTAAGTAAAATTATATGACTCGTGACTAATACTGTGTGCTTTTGTTTTTAAAGGGAAAAAATACAGTTACGTACATTGTTGGGCTGTATTTATAGAGCATTTTTATTGTTAAGTTATGCTTTTAGAGCTTTAGGAACATTTGAGAACAATAATCAGTAGTGTGTAATGGTATTGTTAGTGGAGCCCTTCCTATTGAATTTTCAAGATGTTGTAAAATGAGATTATGTGAGTAGCACCTCTGGACACTTTTTCCCATCATTGTGTTGGTATCAATCGCTGACTTCCACCATTTCTCCCGGTATTAAATAGAAACACTGGTTCCCACTGCCTTGATTGGAGGGTTTATAATACATGACAGAACTGATAACCTTAATGAGACTAAGCATTGTGATCTTATGAAAGCTAACTGAAGCCTGCACTCTAGAGGATATCTCTAGGACCCAAGAAGTTGCAAGAAAATGTCTTACTTTGATTTCTTATTTTGACAAAATGCTTCTCTCCCCAGGCAAACCTAGCCCGGAGAGATAGTGAGAAAACTCTATAGCTTCAGCCACAGCTGGGCAGAGCCGTTCTCCTGGCAGAAGTAACCTTTGCCAGATGTCAGTGCTAATGCCTCACACAGAAAGGGTGGCGCTTGATCACTTACTCCATGTGGACAGATTGCCAGCACACACCGGATCGGTTTGCAGTTGGCAGGGCTCTGCATGGCTGGAAACTGAACTCTGTATAAAGAAGGGGTGTCTATTCCTGGCTCTGTCCCTGGAGTCATCTATTACTCTGTAAAAAGTCTTTTCACATTTGCTTCTCAGTTTCACACACACACACGTACAAAGTGAAAATGAAATTTAACAATCCACCATTGACTCTATTCTATAAGGAGTTACAGGGATCAGATATGAAAGTATCACCTAATCTGATAGATTGTGGGACCTGCCAACAGACACCAATAGATCTGCAGCTAATCACTGATCGTTTGAAGATTTTTCACTAGTCTTATTATTCTCCACTGGTCGTAGACAACCCACCCATGACCAGAAGAACACAAATTGCGTGCTTTCTGGTCTTTACCTCCAGAACATTCTTAAGAAGGCAGCTATCTGGAGAATCCTTCATTAGCAGAGCACTGCTGCCCCCTCACTGAATTGTTTTCTGTTCCTCTCCACCTCACATTTAACCCCTTTTCTTACATTGATTTTTCTTCCCAATCTATTCAATGCACCCAATATTCTCATTAACTTAGAAGCATACCGCCTTCTCCACTTCCACACGTTAATAGGTATTCTGGCTCAGTAATCCTTATTCTTCTCTTGTAATATATAATTTTTTATATTTCATTTTGATAAAGAATTAGCATCCTCTAGCTAACCTGCTGGAAGGACCATAAATTAAGTATGCGTAGTTGGTGGTAACAGTATCATTACCTTACTTAAAACAAAAATGCAGTACATTTATTTTACCAGGTGATAGTGTCTTAATCCAAATAAATTTTGGGGGGAGACATTTTTTCTGGGAAATTACCTATGCTAAAGAGTAGAAGTACAAATGCAAGAATCTTCTGAAAAGAGATTTAGCTACTGCAAAGTCACAATGGATACTGGTAGCCTCTGCTATTCTGAGCTTGTCAAATAATATATGAAGTATTGTATTTAATTCTGAGACCCTTATTTTAAGAAGATTCACAAATCATAAAATAGTCAGTTAAGTGTAACAGAATGGGGGAGAGGTCTGAAAATTAAATCACATTAGGAACATTTAAAGGTGGATGTTTTGTATGAAAAACAAAAAAGGACCTGGAAGACAGGCACCATCTGATGCCTGTCTTCTATTAAATATAATAGAATAATTGGACTTATTCAACACAGACCCCAAGACTAAGGTACATAATTTGTAGGAAGAAGTATTGACTCCAGGAATGGAAGAAAATCGCATTCACTGCGTCTGTTAAATGGGAGTCGTCTCCTTTATGATCGTATCTAAGACAGATAAAATCCAATGGTTTCAATGAAAACCTAACTCTAGCACGTTTTTAAGTGGATTACTGAAAGACAAAAGAAATACTTATACAACTAAACTGCAGTCGATGCCGTCACACTGCAGGAAAAGCAAATAGCATCTGGCATCTCCTCTCTCTACCCTTTCATCTCATGAACCACAAGACCCCTATTCTCCATTTCTTTCTTAAGTCTGCTACATTCTCTCTGCAGAACACAAGATCTTTTGGGACTTCAGGTTGATGTGCCTCCGTATTTTCAAATGGCATGTGGCCCTGGCTAGCCACAAGGACAACTCTATAACCGTCTCTGTATTTTCTTAGCATCTCAAGCCCAACAGCACCTCTCTGCTACTTTTCAATCTTACAGTTCGTATTCTCCCAGTAGAACATTACCCTAAGCATATTTGCTCCAATTTGCAGTGCCAAGAAGGTTGGGTCTACTAGTTACTGATATGGTTAAGACATTCAGTCAAGTGCTGGGACAGTAGGCAGATTGTTTTAAGAGAGAGTATGGAGAGACAATCAGTATCTCTATAAGGTAATAGCTCCTTCTTGCTGGAAGTAAATAGAGACTGAATAATCATTGTGTGAAGAACTACATTGGGAAGGTTATGTATAAGACCCTTCCAATGTTTTTATAGTTTATTCTTATAAATTTCAACAAAGTAACAGATTTGGAGGATAGAGACTTGTGCAAGTCTTCTGGTCACATGAAATAGGTAAATGAACACAATCACACTACCAATTACCCAGCTAAGTGTCTCCCACCTCAGTATGTGTACCCACAATTGAGTTCATGGCTATAGACAAAAATCCATAAGTCATTTTTAACTCCAATCTTTCCATCAGTTTCCAAATTCATAATTTAACAAGTTCTGGTGGTTCAATCTCCCAAACAATCCCTTGTTCATGGACTTTTTCTCATCTCTACCAATGCTTCCTTAGCCTTAATTCACCATTTTTACTCACATGCAATACTTTAACTATCCCCTTAATTGTGTTCAAAAGATCATTCTACCATGATTCTACACATTTAACCTACAGCAAATTCTCCAACCAATTCTGACCATGCTATTTCCTGTTGAAAACAAAGCTTATTCTAAGTTTAAAACCAAATCCACATGGTTTGGGTCTTGTCCCTTTCTCTGACTTCATTATATGCAACATAGATCCTTGTTCTTTCAGTCCTGTGCACATAATTCATTTTCAAAAATAAAAGTACACCAATTTCACCATCTCTTTAAGACGTTTGAACTTGCTACTTCTTCTATCAGGAACACGTTGTTCTACTACTTTTGGACTTGATACTGCCAGCTCAGCCTTCACATTTCAAATTATGCATTATTTCCTCAGATGGTTACCCCTGTTGAATGTTGACTCCCATGAAACAATATTATTGCTCTTTTGCAACAATCGTTTCAGGTGAACTCACCAGTCCAATGTCTATTTTTCCCACCAAAAAATAGGATCAATGAAGACAACTTCTACTGTCTTCAAGGTAAGATTAGTGCTCGATATAAAATATGACTCAACTCATATTTGTGGAGAGAATGAATTAATAGTTAGTCTAGGTCAAATACCAGATATTCTAAAAGTGTAAATTTCTAATGTCCCTAGAGTTTTAGAGATGAGGAGAGCTTTCTACTTCTTGAGATCTGAAAACACAATTAAGGAAAGCAAGACACTTTCTGAAAACTTCTAAAATCAAGAGCATATTTTAAAGGGTTAGATTATTTCTCTGCAGAAAATAAAAATATGAAAAATCTTATGTGAGTTATGGTTGGTAAAACTAAATATTGGCATAAAAGGATGACAAAAGCATATAAGCAGAAAAAAATAACAGATCTTAATTTTTTTCTTAGAGAGAGAGGGGGGCTGGAGCAGTGGCTTAGCAGTTACGGTGCTTGCCTGGCATGCATGAGGACCCAGGTTCAAACCCCAGCACCATATACACAACTAAGTGTCAGAGTAACAAAAACCAGATGAAAAACTAAATAAAATTGATTCTTCCTTTCTCTCTATTTCTCTCTCTCTCTCCCCCGCTCTCTGTATCTCAATGTCCCTCTCTATCTCTTTTTTAAAAAGAGAGAGAAGGAGAGAGAAAAAGAGAAACAATTTTATTTATTTTTTTTTCTTCTGGCCTTTGTTTCTCTGACACTTAGTTATATACTGGGGTTTGAATCCAAGTCCTTGAGCATGCCAGACAAGCACTCCAACCACTACGCCACTGCTCCAGTCCAGATCTTAATTATTCAAAAGAAATGTTATATATTTTGAGTCTAATTCATGCCAGCCTGATTTAGATGACTTAGAAACATATAGGATGAAGAAATAGAAACTAATGTCTTCCCTCATTGTGTTTGCACTCTAGTAACACAACACTAATCAAGTACACAAACATAGGAAAAAATGAAGACATTATCTGTGCCTTGCCCAAAATTTTGTAGAAGTCTTAAATATTTCTGAATTGGCCTAACAAATGGTAGTGTTTTCTCTCCTATCCATGAATTTTCTAGAGCATCTTCTAGATATTACAGAAAGCCACAAAGACGAGACACTTTGCTAAATGCAGAGGTAAACTCTATAGATTTGTTACTAGAGATATGTGTTTAAATAGGTAAATAATATTTAACTTGGTTAGTTTAAATATTCCAAAGCAATACAAAAGCTCTTACAAGAAATACCAAATAATTTTACCAAACAGGAATAAATTAATTTTAGTGACCTTGCCCCTTTTCATTTCCAGTAATACGCAGCTTTTACACTGAATGGCAATGATGAGGCTGGATGCAAAGAGACCACAGAGAGAGCAAGGTGCCTAACCAGCCTCAGACCAGATTGGTCATGGAAATGATGAGAATCTATATGACAAAAGTTGAAAAGAAGTAATTGAAATTTTAATTTTTAATCCCTTTATTTTAATTCTAAGGGATCCTATGTTCTTGCAAAGCCAAACAATAGACTCTGCAAGAACAAAGTTCACAGTACAATAGGTGCTCCAAAGTGGATGTCAGTGTAGACAGAAATAGGCCCATGTAGGAAGCAGAATGCTTCAAATTAAAGCCAAGTTTAACTCAGAAAAAGATAATCCAGATTATAAAAACAGGTTTGTGGCTTCTTGCATTGGTTCAATCAGAACCCATGAATATTTTAACGTAGGTCATCAATGTGATATCCAATAACACTAACTTGTCTATAATAATGGATTTTTTATTCATTTTACAAATACTTATAGGGCCTGCACTGCATGTCAGACACAGTTCTAAGCAGTGAACAAAACCACATTGTGTGCAAGATGAACATGTAGTAAGTAAATACTATCTACTATGAAATAATGTCCGATGATGACAAGCAGTGTGCAAGGCAAGACAGCAGTGTGAGAAGGGAGTGCAAGGCGTGGCACTTAAGAGGGGGAGGGAACAGTGGCCTGTCTGTTGAATTTGGCTTTTGAAAATAGCCAAATTCAAAAGATATTTGGATGGATAGATGGATGGAAAGATAGATGAACAGAAGATAAATAGATATAAATTTCACCCACCTAGCTACCTCATTGCTGTTAAGATCCAGCCTCCTTGCCTTAATTCAGGGCAAATCTAAAAAGGGGCATTCCATTTACAGAGTACCTCTTGTATCAGCTAAGGTCTTGGACGCAGCTACATAGGAGCTCAGCTATCCCTCTGTTCAACCTTGCTTCCCCAGGCCTTCCTCTGCATAATGTCAACTTTGACAGCAACTTTCATAAACATCTTCCATGTAAATCTCTTCTGTAGAGTCTATTTCCCAGAAAACCTGGCACTTGAACACTAGGATACACTGGCACCTGATCCAAGGATACAGGATCAAAGTAGAATTTTAGAGCTAGGTCATGGATGGCCAATTGGTAATGGTGACTTCATAAAGAGTGTCCAAGGAGAACACCTAGGATCACCGGCTTGCAGTAGTGGTGCAATTGTTAAAATTTTTGCCTATACTAAACTGAATGGAATGCTGTGAAAGGCCTAAAATATTCTCCAGTTAGCCTCACCTCCAGGAATTCATATCCTTGAGCAATTTCCTCCCACCTTGAATCAGGGTGATCTACACTTAGTTGAACATTACCAAAGTGATGGTGTGTGACTTCCGAGGATAAGTCATTGACACGTGGAAACTTCTACCTTAGTGTCTCAGATCTTTCCCTCTGGTTGCAGCAGCTAGCTGCCACATCATGAAGACATCTAAGCTGCTCTGAAGAGAGATCCTGAGGTCTAACTCAAGAGCTAGCCATGTGTAAGTGATCATTCCAACTCCAGTCTAACCTTTCTATGAGCACAGATCTGATTGGAATGTGACTGAAACCATGACAAACCCTGAGCTAGAAACTGCCCAGACCAAGCCATTCCTTCATGCCTGACCCAAGGAAGTTATGAGAGATAAAAAATGTTTATTGTTATTTTAATTCACTAAATTTGGAAGATAATTTTTATGCAATAATAAATAACTAATATAGAAACCGATTCAAGGGAATGTACTAAAAAGTGCAGAATATCATGCTGGAGCAATAATAGAGAAATACTAATGATAAAGACTATCAACACTGTCAGAGTATGTCTTCTAATTGAGCAATGGATGCATCAGAGAAAGGAAATTAAAGGCTTTACAGAATTATTCACCACTTGAAAAATAAGTGGCAGCATATGAATAGCCTCTTAGTTCCTGAAGCTCTAGAGCAGAAAAGGCTGTGGACCAGAGCAAGAACTTAATTACAGAGGCTGGAGGGGGGCTCAGCAGGATCACACTTGCCTGGCATGCACAAGGACCAGGATTCGAATCCCAGCACCACGTACACAAGTAAGTGTCTGAAAAACTAAATAAAATGGATTCCCTTTCCCTTTCTTCACTCTCTCTCACAAAAAAAGAACTTAATTACAAGAATAGCGAAGCTCCAAAAGAAATTCAGTTTTCAGACAAGACAGTTCTATAATACCAGGGTCAGAATCCTAGCTGTGAAGCAATGAGACACTGAGATAGGTTGTGGATATGAGGGTCATTGCATTAAAACATTTTGAATCCTTACATTCTCCTGAACTCTTTGAATCTGCACAAGTGATCCACCCTTCCTGTTCAAAGCCCATACTTCTCCTTTGTCTGAAAATGATGCAAAGTTGCTACTTTATAAACCAACACCTCCCCAGTTAGTCTTCTAATAGCTGGAATGGAGTCTCCACATAACACAGTAAGGGAAAGGGCTACTAAGGAAGGAACAAGCTATGTTTCAAAGGCATGGCAGGATCCAATCAACATGTAACAACACTTAACAGAGTGATGGAATACCAAGTTGGATTAAGAAGAATATGGGAGCCCTCTACCACTACACAGGACTTATGCCCCAACAATGAAGCTTGGGAGATAATGTTAATACGTTTCTAGGATACTCTTGGGAGATTTTTGGAAGTTAATGCCCTTGATAAGTGAAATACATTTACCAGCTTATTCTGGCAGAAAAGGAAGAAGGAATTTTTTAAAAGCCAAGAGAAAAGGGGCATATTACAGTATCTACATTTTATAAGACTGGAAAGCTCACTAGATTTCTTGCAGGAATGCCAAATGATAATTTCCCAAAATAATAAGGAGCTTGAAGGTCAGAAGAGAGCCAGCATCACTGAGCTCAGTAGAAGATACCCTGAATAGGCCAGGGCTGAAGATAGGAGATGCTTATACAGAACTGTGCTCCCCAACTGCAATGGGGAATAGAAGCTAGAATAATTACAGAAGCAATGATTACCATGAGCACCAGTGTTGAGTGATAGCTGTGAGTATACCTAATTGAACATTGAAATGTTTGCTGTTTACCTTTTACAAATAAATGATAAAGGCTCTGGTCTAGAAACTGAATGAGAAATAGGCACTGAAATATGGCAATGGACTACTAAAAATTCAGTGGTAGCCCCATTTGTAGTTGCTAAACTGGAAATGAGATTAATAAAGTCCAGACAGATTATACATGGCCATTAATCTGGTAAATGTGTTTTTGTAGTCTAATTAGAAAGATCAGAAGCAGTTCACATTCATTTAAGAGAGACAAGAATATGTATGAACAATCTCGCCCTCTTGTCTGTGTTCACTTTCCCATCCCCTATCATAATGTGGTACAAAGGACCTTTCTTACAGAAATATTCTTGGGTCCCCTCTACTGATGGTAGTATGTTGGTTAACCTAAATGAACACGCAATGGCAAGGATGTTGAAGATCTTAGTAAGACACAAGTATTCTCAGGAGGGAGGTTAGAAATAAACCTAATAAAGATACAGAAATTTTCATCACTGAAGATGTCTGGAGTACAGTGATCTGGGAGACACGATAGAACTTCCCATCCAATATAAAGGACAAATTATTGCACTGAACACTTCCCATCATTAAGAAAAAAGCAATACATTTCTAAGGAATCACTTTGGGTTGTGGAGGAAAAAATTACAAAATTAGGGACTAGGTTACCTGCTCATTTGGCCATGTGGCAGGAGACACTGTGATACAGGAGGTACCTGTGCAAAGCAAGTACCTGTCATATGAATTTTATGGCAAGTTCCCCTGGGAATGTCACATCATTAGGGTTGTGGAGCAAAGTCAGACAACTTGCAAGTGAGAACTATACAGCTCCTAGAGACTAGTTCTTAGTTCACTACAAGCCATCATAGACACCCAGAACCTGATCATGGCATATCAAGTGATCTTGTGGCCAGAACTTCCAATCACCAACTAGACTCTTCCAGAGTCACGGAATCATAAATCTGGGTAAGTCTAGCAGCAATCTAAAGATGGAAGCAGTACATCCAGGATTATGAGGAGTAGGCCTCATGTAAGAAAACTACATCAGAGACAGCTCAGACCCCCATGGCCTCTCGCACTATTGCACAAGCTTCTCTATCAGAGTTACATCTGCGGTCACACGTCAGAGGAAGGGACCAGACACAGAGGAGAAAGTGCATGGCTGGGTTGGCCTGCTCTGTGAGTGCAGGTCCTAAGTGAGCTACAACCATTGGACAGCCTCACTCATGGACAATATAGGGAAATTCTTCTAAGGAGAAAAGCTTTGGGCAGCAAATAGAGTCATCATTGGCATCATGTTACCGGCTTTAAATGGAAAAATAAGTAGTCCGGGTTAGCGTGCATACAAACTCAAAGCTATTTACTCTGGAACCTGAAGGAAAAACAATTGGATGGTAAGGGCCAAAGAAAGTTTAGAACAGAAGAATTTGGGCACATTAATGCAAGTTGTCACAATGTATAAAGACCTGTGTCATATAATGTCATTTATAAGACAGCATTTGTTACAAAAGAGGCTCTAAACAAAATTAAAATAATGACTCATAAACTCAAAGAAACAGAGAATGTGATGATGGTTGCTGAGGCTGGAGGGTGGGAGTAAAGAGGGAATGTTGGTCAAAGGGTACAAACTTTTGGTTATGATGAATAATGGGCTGAACCAGTGGCTCAGCAGTTACAGCACTTGCCTGGCATACACGAGGACCTGGGCTCCAACCCCAGCACCACATAAATACTAAGTGTCAGAGAACAAAGGCCAGATGACAAAATATAATAAAACTAATTCTCTCTTCTTCTCTCCCTCTTTCTCTCTCTTTAAAAGAAAAGATGATTAAGCTTTGAAGTTCAAATGTAATGCATGATAGCCATAGTTAGAAATATTGTATCGTATAGTTGAAATTTTCTAAGAAAACAGATCTTAAATGTTCTCAAAATCTGGGATGGAGCGGTTGCTCAGTGGTTATGGCATTGCCTGGACTGCATGAGGAAGTGGATTTGAACCCCAGCACTATGTACCCAATGAAGTGTCGGAGCAATGAAAGTCACATGCAAAATTATATATAAAAAAAAATTGATTCTATCTCTCTCACTGTCCATTTCTCTCTTTAAAAAAAAAAAAGTTCTTAAAATCACACGTCTACAGAAGGTAACTATGTGAAGTGATGAATGTGTCAGTAAATACGATTGTGCTAATTATTTCACAATGTATACATGTATCAAATTGTCACATTGTACACCTAAACATGTACAATTTTATTTGTCCATCATACTTCAGTGAAGCTGGAAAAAAAAAGAATGAGTCAGTTGACTGATGGGAGGCATGGATGATGTGAATGATTCTAAGAGCCTGAGGTCTCCCTCATTTAACACTATCTAACTGCTGCCACTGCCAAATGTCCAACTTTCCAGAAATAGAGACCAACAGTGAGTCCTTTATGTGCCATCATATTTTAAGGAGAACAATTTTGGTGGCAAACTGACAATATTGGACTCCTTCTACCATTAAAGGGGCAATAATTCATCTTCAGCAAAATCAACATCAATTCTAATTATGAACTTTCCTTTCATGCTTACAAGATCCTACCAGCACCATTAGCTGAAGAGGTATACCATTTTCTCACCAATATAGGATCCCATATAACATATTGATCCAAGGGATACTGTAAAGCAAAAGAAGTGTGGCATTGGGCATGTGGTCATGGGAACCATGATCATTATTACATCCTGCTCCACCCAGCTGGCCTGATAGAATGATGGGAGAATGTGATTAAGGGCCAGCTTGGAGCTGAAATACAATGATGAAGCAACCCTATCCTTCATGATGTAGTACATAATCAAAATCAACAAACATAATATAGTGCTTTGTCTTCAATACACCTAGTCCAATATCCAGGGGATGGAAATAGGTGTGATCTTACTACTGTCACCCCCAACGACTAGGGGGAATTTGTGCTTCCCCTACCTGCAAGTTTAGAGGCCTTGACAGTCAGAAGAGCTTTCACCAGCACTCCATTAAACTTCAAGCTGCAGTTGTACCTGCTTACCTTGGACTCTTTATATCAAGAGAACAATAGAAAGAGCAGAAGAAAGGAAGAAAGGGAGGACGGGGGCGGGAAAGAAAGGAAAGGAAAGAAAAAGAATTATACTTGACCATCAGGAGATGCTATTATAAATTGAGGGTAGAGAATATATTTGGTAGTCATGGGATCCACCTGGGCTTTTCTTGATGCTCCCTCGCTGATTTTAATGGTAAATGAAGAAATGAAGCAGCCATGAACTGAGAAAGGCATGGTGACCATGAGATCAGATCTCTAAAAGCATCTGTGCTATAGCCAGAGGGTAAGTCACCTCGCCAAACATACATGCTAATCGGGAAATTAATCGATGCTAGAGGATGGGAGATGACGAGTGTCAGTTGTGGCCTCAAAATCAGCTATAGCAGTAGCTACTGTAGCTCACTCCACTAATGATCTCTTAAGTTTTCCTGGGAAAAAAATGTGCATCAGAATTATAATGGTGCTGCTCCCTGTAAGTGAATTGATGCCAAGGGTAGACTCTATTGGACACTAGACGCTATTGAAACATGGTGTGTTGCAGACATTACCTGAAGGCACTGAGGTAATCTAACGGATACCTGGTGGAACACATTGTAGGATACCAGGAGGAGGTGTGCCTGCAAGCAGTCATGCCTCCAAGTCATTCAGATGCACCCCTGGATGCCTACAGATCCACTCTGCCTGCCAGAAAACAGCTGCCTTTGATATTCATTCTACTAGTTCCACAAAAACAAGTTTTAGTTTTAGTTTCACAAAAACATGTTTTGTGCCTGTTTGCGAAGTGTTTTCCAGAAGTGCAGATGCATCCCTTCTTGCTAAGATTAGGTTGAGTAAATAAAACTGCTGATGTTTTTGATGATGTGTACTGAGGTGCACACTGTGGGGTCAGAATTGCCTTGCAAGCACTCTCCCAGGTCACTCCTGCATCCAAATTGTTTTTTAGAGTCCTCATTTCATACAGAAGTCCCGAGCATCTATAACTGTCTGCAGCAATGGTACACGGTCCCTGTTTTCCTTCTTCAGTAAATCAATCCTTCAACTACTGGAAATAGCCTTCAGATGAAGAGAGCCTCCTTTCCAAGACCATGCTTCCTCCCCAGGACCAGTCTTCACCCAATAACTAGTTAATTCTGGGATTTTTTTTTCTTTCTTTGCTGTTGGGCAATTTTAAAGGCTGTCAGTTCCAGAATTCTTCACAAGGTGGACTTAGATATTTGCTGTAACTCTATTAAATCTCTTTCATTCTCACAGGTTTTGATTCCAAGAGCACTCACAGAAGTCTCCATTACAAAATTTCTTTCTCTGGGATCCCAACCTACATGATAGAATTAGAAATTATTATTATTAATTACTATTGATAATAGGCACTTCGCTGGTGTTGATATAATTCAATCTCCCCAGGAAAAATTGTGAGTTTAATACTGAAATAAATACTGTAAAGTTGAGGAAATCAAGGCTTAGAAAAATTCAATACATTTCTTGACATAACACACTATGTAACTATTAGTGCAGTCAAGATATGAGCCACGTTAGTCAACTTATCAGGCCTATCCATGAAGTTTGAGTCAGAGGCAGTCATATGAGCAATGATTAGCTAGAGGATGAGGATAGATGGTAATAGCAAATAGATAACGGGTAGATAATATATAGATAAGAAATCGATGATAGATGATAGATAGATCGGTGATAGACGGTGGATGACACACAGAGAATGCCACAAAGGGTAGTAGGTGAGTAGCGGCTGGGCCTTGTGGATATGAGAAGAGGAGAAGAGAGACAAAAGTTCAAATTGGGATAAACCATGAATTCTACAGCAGACATGGACTTATTGTAAAAATAAGAAACCACAGGTGTAAATCCAGGCGCAGGGGCTCACAAAGGTAGCTAGACCTAATTGGGGTTGGCGACTCCCGGGCCAAATTCACCTAAGCCACCATAGTGAGGACCAGCAGGGGAAATGACCAGAGTGCAGAGGGAGTGGCATGCAGGGGAAAATGGTGCTCAAGCTGGGCTGGGCAGCTGCTTTTATAGTTTGGGGAAAGGAAGGAAGTTGATGGGGATGGCCTCTTGGAGATTGGCTGGTGGACTCATCAATCATCAGGTGTTCCCGAAATGCCATTGGAGATTGTCTGCCAGCATCTTGATTGGTTGTTCTTTTCAAGGGCAAGCTGCCTGATGCCCTGCCCCCAGCCAGCTGCCACAGAATTAACCTAACACCATAAAATTGAGTTGAACTAATCTGAAGAACTCTCCACTATTCTCTTATCCCAAAAAAAGAAAATACAGAATGGCTTCTTGACAAGGCAAGAGCTAATGGGAAAGTGACACTTGTCCCCCATGATTCTGTAATGTCTTCGCTACGTATGAGACATGGCAGGGGATGGAGGGAGAAGTGTACCGCAAGAACCTAGAAAGAAATCCAAAACCCTCCTCCCCGGGGCACAGGGGGCGAAGGTGCCAGGCCTGGAATGCTGCACTCCTACCTCCCATGTTTATTCAGGCCTGGGGCAGAGATTTCGTTGGAGTTGTAACCTTTATAAGGGGTTTGCTTAATGACAGAATTATTCAGCTGCATACCTCACCCCAATTAGAAAGAGGCTATTTAGATTCTAATTGGCCTTGACACAAGTCTGCTTAAAGAGATTCCCCAAGAATTATAGAGCTACTCTCAGAGTTTGACTTGGCCAGGAATATGAAATGTAACACGGTTTTTTGAATTTTCTGCACTTACCATGAAACGACCAGGCCACAGGTATCAAACATGTTTTGTTTTTGTGTTATAATCACATTACAAATTGAACATTTCCACATGTGCAAGTTGGCAAATCTAAAATGAATAATTATGAAGATTGTAACTATATATATCAGGTATATATGGTCTACATATTTTTACTCACACTAAAGTGTATTTTCTTGAGTCCCTAGACATCCATGCATAGTGTGTTTATAGGATGTAAAACCATCGTCCTATATATAAACCAAAAATGTGTACTTTAAACAGTTATTGCCAAGCCAGGTGATAAGTCGACATAATATTTGGAAGGTGTAAATACCAGGAAGGGATGTAGATTCCTAAGTTAACCACGAGGAAATGACTAATAATAACAGGTTGAAATCAAGAAGAATATAAGTTGGACTAAATATCAAAAGGAGAAAAAATAAGCCTCCTGGCTACAATAGCTGTTAGTCGATGGAATAATTCCTAAAGGAAGTGGAGATCTCTTCCCTAGCAGGCCTTTGGAAATGAGGCATGCGTTCTTGGAGACCTTTCTAAGAACAAGCAATTTTGCTTGGGGAGTGGAAGGAGATCTTTTCCATTTGAATTTTCTGTGACTTGATATTAAGGGAAAGTCTCAAAAGTAATTATGAAATTACCCACTAACTGTTCACCAAACTGTCTTTGAATGTGATCCAGCATTTACCTTGTAATGAATATTATATCTCTTGTTCCTTCACAGCCAGAAAAAAAAGATCCCACAGTGCACTGTTTGTAGCAACCACAATTTTTTTTACTCCAAACTCAGTTTGATCCTGAAGCCATGTAATGGACTTCTCCCTCATCTCTGGGTACCTCTCCTGCCACTGCAATAGAGATTATTTTTCTAAGAAATGTAATTCACCGCATTTGTTGGGATCACTGTCCTCTTTTGCCTCAACCCTGACTGCTTTCTTTCAATAGTTTCCTGGTTTAAGAGAAAGTGAAATCTAACATCTGAGCACACCAAACTCCTGCTCTACCTACGAATTTTGAATCATGATTTCCCTTCTCCCCTATGGAAGCCTGTCCCCCTCTGTGAAAAAGAAGCACGGAAAAGATGTCCCCCTGCCAGGCATGTAAATATACTTTACATGTTTTAGGGGGTGCTCCTCCAATCAGCTCTCTAGAAGGCAAAGTACACTGTTTTGAGGAGCACAACTCAAAGATCTAGGACTGGTGTAGGGCAGAGGCTGGCAGGCTATGTTAATCAGCTTTTCATTCCTTTGACCAGAATCCCTGATGAGAACAACTTAGAGAAGGAAAGTTTATTTTGACTCTCAGTTTCATAGGTAGTCCTTGGTCAGCTAGCTTCAACGCCAAACCCTCGTGGTGGAAGAACATTAGAGAGGGAAAGCTGCTCAACACGTGGCATCCAGGCAGTGGAGAGAGAGAAAGTGCATGAGAATCCAGGGAAGATATAGTTCTCAAGGTCACACTCTCAGTGACCTGCTTCCTTCCACCTTGCCCTATTTGCCTGCAATTACCACCCGGTAGTCCATTCACCTAGCGATGGATGGATCCAGCAAATGAATTCGTCCACTGATGAGGTCAGAGCCACAATCACCACCTCAAAGCCCCACCTCTGATCCTTGCTGCATGGGAATCATATTTTCAAAACAAGAGGGTTTGGTGAGCATTCCAGGTACAAACCATAACAGAGAAACAGGGGTGGGTGGATCATGGACCTGTAACCTGACTGGCCACACACATCTGTGTGCAGAGCTCCTCTTACCATAGAATTTGTAGGAATGGGAAGAAGCATTGGTGGCCCCCGTAGGTGCTGTCAGGGGTTGGAACTGATCTCTCCAAGTTACCATTTACTAGAGAAGAACTCTGAGGAATCCATAATTTTGAAACTCAAGTCTCACTTTCCATACGGTTATAGAGGTGTTTTTATCAACTTAGATGGAGCTATGTTTGAATCTGTCTCCCCCCCTCCCCCGAAGGATGAATTGGAAACTGAATCCCCAATGCCACCCTGTTGAGAAGTTACCTAAAGAGAGGTGATTAAGACATGAAGGCTCTCCTTTCATGAATGACTTAGTGCCATTATCTCAGTAGTAGATTCTTTTACTCTGGAATGAATTTCTTATAAAATGACATGTTTGCCAGGTGTGGTGGCACATGCCTGTAATTCCAGTGACAAAGGAGGTTGAGACAGGAGGATTGCAAGTTCAAGAGAAGCCTCAGAAACTTAGTGAGACCCTCAACAACCTTGGTGATACACTGTCGAAAAATAAAAATTTATAGGGGATGGGGACATAAATTAGTGATAAAGCTCTTCTGGTTTCAATCTCTAGTAAATAATAAATAAATGGATGGAAAATTTTGGCATTCTTTTCTCTCTTTGCTCTTATGCAATGAGGTGGTGCAGCAAGAAGGCTCTCACCAGATGGCACCCTTGTCTTGAACTTTTCAGTTTCTAGAAGCATGAGAAATAAATGTCAGTTCATTATAAATTACCTAGTCTGTGGCATTGTGTTATAGCCGCACAAAGCAGACTAGGACAAGATGGGAGAATATATTTAACAATTTCTTCTGTTGGTTCATGGGTTTTGGATATTAGACACATGTATGTTTATCTCTATTGCTACCTTTGCTTCTTGGAAATACATTAGGTTGCCTGTCTCAACCTAATTTAACCTGTTCTCCTTTATTTATCACTCTTTTATAATGGTTGCTGCTAAGGTGATTATTGATCCTTTCTGGTTCTCTCCAGTAGATGCTGCTGACCAATCTCTTCTTGGAACTCTCCTCCCTCTACCTCACACAACTGTCTTCCAGTACCCGCCTTCTTCACCCTTTCATGGGTATCTAGTCTGTCAATATTCACTGCAAATGGAAATAATCCCCAGAATTTTGTCATTGGACTTATTTTCTTCTTATATGCATACTCTTCCATTTGTATATTTTTACTTCTGAATCTATAATTCGTATCAGTAGGTCTCAGCTTAGACACATCTTCCTATATCCAGACAATGCTTCCAACTACTCATTGTGTAATGGAATCAGAATGCCTTATATGTACCTTAGATTGAAAAATGGCCAAAATCGAACTAATCATTCACCTTCCACTACCACACACAGGTGTTTCTTCTATTGCCTTCCTTAGTTCCACAAATGACTCAAAGATCTATCTAGTTCTTCGAACAAAAATCTGGTACACATTCTTAAATACCTTTTCTTTATGACTCACATCTAACTATTGACACTGCTTCTAAAAATCCAACTGTCATTATCAGTCCTTCCTCTCCATTTGCCCAGACAGTTTTTAGGACATTTTTAATATTTAATTCGTAGTCACCATTTCTCCCATGTGTTATTATAACATCCTTGGACTATATCACCATAGTATGAGATTGATTCACAATTACGAATCATCACAGCTGATCAGGACCAGTACATTTTAGGGGAAAAAAATTAAATATATAGAATAGAAAGTAACAGCATAGAATATTTCAGAATGAAGTGCATGAATCACATGTAAGTACTATTTATGGGTATTTTAAATTTATTTATACTTATGTATATATGCATACATATGTACAGATAAATAATTATCTTTTGGTTGGAATGTAAAAGTTAATTTTTCTTTACTGTAGATGTAAAGTTTGAAAATCTCTGTTTCTAGATTTGGCCCCTGTGCACCTCTCTCTTAGTATGAACTTTGTCGATTATAAATCCAAACCTGTTCTGATACCATTAAACTCTTCAGTGGCTCTGCATGCCCATTTGCAGGATAAATCCAAACTCTTCTCGTAACCTGAGGAATCTGTGGTCCAGCTTCATCTGCTACTCCCTCCCCAAAGGCATCCCACTGTCTCCAAATTATAATTCCCTGAACTCAGCATTGCCTCTTGCATTCTGGAATCTTCCTTAGCTGTTTTTTCTTGTTCTGTTTTGTTTTATTTTGTTTTTTCCCAGAATGTACCTCCCTTCCCTGTTTACCTCATTAAACCACACACTATTCTTCTGAGTTCATCTTATTGGTGTCTGCAAAGCATCCTGAAACTTCCTTGGGTTGAATGTTTTTGTGCATATCCACAATTTCATGGTTCAGTACATTATCCTGTGTAGTGGGGAGGGGGAGTTCCCAGAAACCCTCTAAGCCCCACACACAATTAAAATTTTTATGTATTTCCTTCTAAGATAGCTTTTATATAATTTTATTAATAGCTCTGGTTTCAAAATTTTGCTTGAACATATTTTAAGAATTTTTCCATGTTATTGTCTTGTTTTGTAGCACATTATTATAAACATTTTTAGAATATACTACTGAAATATGAACAGGCTGCGATTTGAAAAAGAAATCCATAAATGGTGTGAAGGGCTGATGGAAGTGTGAACAGACTCATATCAGGGAGACCAAGCAGAAGTTCATTTGTTCAGCTTGACAAGAGGTGAGGACTAGAACAATGTAGAGCCAGAGAGGGAAAAGAGAAGAAGCAGATACACAAGAACTTCCTGAGGAGGGATTGCAGGTCTCAGGAAAAGATTCCATGTGGGAGATGAAGTAGAGGCCAGTGTCTCTGATAGATGTTGCCAAGAACCAAAATACAGAGGAAACATCATGGAAGGCAGTTTTATGCATTAAGTTTGTGTACTAATACAATCAGACATGCAGACAATAGTTAAATGATTCTGTTTAGTACCTATGAAGAACAAGTTGGAGATAATGCATAAAATGCATATATTGATTTAGCTAATAAGAAATGTCAAGGAAAATCAGAGAAATTTAGTTACGATTTAGAGATTCTTAGGTTAGGAAAACAAGAGTTAATAAAAGAAAGTAGAAATACATAGATCAGCTAAGAATAATTTTGTATTATCATAAAAATATATTCATTGTGATAATTTTAAATATTTCATTTTAATTGTTTGTTTTATACTTTATTAAGTTTTAATTGCTATACCAGCATGTTGAGGCTATGGGAGGAAGGCATATGTTGGGATTGTGGAGGACAACTGTTTACTTTTTTTACAGAAATTCAGAGATGTAAAACTGAAATCAGTGAAGTGATAGAAACATAAAAATGTTAATTATAAACACCTAACAGTATTTATACAACTAAAAGACTTGAGATTATATGCATGTGACAGTCAAAACTGGCAAAGGAAACAAGACAGGAAACCAATGGATTTTTCAAGATAATTATAAGATGCAAAATAATCAGTCCTTCTAAACTTCATAATAATTAAATAGCAGGCAGATGAAAGGTAAAGGCCTACATCTACATATGTCACTGTATTTTAAAGCCCAAATAAAAAATGCCAGCTCAATGGATCATCATAATATGAACACATCCATGCAACCATGACCCAGATTAAGAAACGCAACAAAATTAGCACTGAAAATTCCTTTTAATGCTGTCTGTACCTTTACTCATTCCCTCTTATGCAGAAGTAATCACAATCCTCATTACTATTTTCAGTTGGTAGTGTCTTTTTAAAATGTATAACCTGAATAACATGGTATATATTCTTTTGCATCAAAGATTTTGTGCTCTAAACTGTGCTTGTGAAATTCATCCATTTTGTTACATGTAATTGCAGTCATTAATTTTAATGCTATATAGTATTTTCTTGCATGTAAACAATACAGTCAATTCTATATTTATCTATTCTATTGTGGTTGTATGCTTGGATTATCTAGAGCTATTATGAATGATGTTGCTTTAAATACCTTTGCACATGAATTTTGAATATAGATGCTCATTTCTGTTGAGTAGCTGGATCATATGACAAGGCATATATTAAATTTTAATAAGGTTTAAATCATTTTCCAAAGTGTATCAATTTATGTACCCACCAATATTTTGTGATAGTTACCATTGTTCTACATCTTATCAATATTTGGTATTGCCAGTCTTTCTAATTTTAATTTGCTTGGTGTGCGTGGAAGGGTATCTTACTGAGGTTTTCGTGTTTTGTTTTGTTTTTTTTATTACTGAGGAAGCCACAAATACAAATACCCTGTGTTGTGAATTTATGCTTATTTTTCTTTTCTAATTTTCTACTGAGGTTTTATTTTTTTATCATTTAGTATGAATTAATTGCATATTCTGAACACAAAAGTGTTCAAACAACTATCCTTTTGGTTACAAGTTTTGGCATCCCTTTTAAGAAAAATTTTCTGCAAGAAAGTAATGAAGATATGTTAACTACATGCTATGTCAAATTTTTGTTGCTCACCCTTTACTTTTACATATAAAATTCACCTGGAATTATTTTGTGTTTCAGTATGGTCTGAGGTAGGAATTAATTCTTCCCAAATTGATGTGTGATTTTAATGAGTCCCAGTTGAAACAAACAAGTCAATCGAGCTTTCTGAAACTCCATATGAAGACACAAAAAATCTATTTAAAAATAAACAACCAGTAATGGTCTGGAAATTCTGAAAAAAAAATAATTGAAAAGGATTGTCCCATTAGTTGTACACCTGTACCTTGAACAATTTGGGGGGTCAGGTGGTGGGAAAGAGGGGGATTAAAAACTAAGCTGTGTACAACCTGCAGGATTATACTGAACCACTCTAACTCTATGACAAAACAGATGGCAAATAGAACGAGTAGTGGAGAAGTGGAGTCACCAAATTAAACAAAAAGTCACACATCCAACATCTGAAAATTGGGCATTACAAATCAGTGGTTTAAAGATCAGTGGTTTAAAGATCAGTTGTTATTGAGCAATGTTGGAGAAACTAAATAGAATCTATACCTAATATCTCCAAAAAAAAAAAAAAACCTTTCAGATTGAACAAAATACAACTTAAAAATAAAGTGCAGAACTTCTATTTAACTACGAGCAAACCTGAAAAAATGAATGAATTCAAGAACAAAAAGATTTTCTGCAGTGGGGAAAATAAAACCAATGAAAGATAAGCTAAAATTATAATTAATATTACATATAAGAGTCAATTTACTCAAGTCAAGAATTCCTTGGAAAGCAAAACCAATAAACCACCAGTAAAAGAGGGTAACAGACAGAAAGAGAAGCTAAGTAGTTTATGCAAATAAAACAATACACTAATGGTCTTTAAAGACACATGAACAGACATATGAAAAGATCACCACGGTGAAAAAAAAATGAACCATGTTATATCTTCTTAGATTGGAAAAGTTGCCAAAATAAAATTAGATTATTTGGATAGAGGGAAAAGCACTCTTATACACCAATGTTGGCAATGTAATTTGGGAACAGTTCCATTTTAGGTGAAACAAATGTCCAAACTGTTTAACTCTTAATTCTATGACTCTATCCAGGATATTCATTAGGTTGTTCCCAATATCAAAACATTGGAAACACTCACAAATTGGCAGGACACTCTTTAATAAAAATCATGAAACAAAGGAGTATTATGTACTTGAAAAAAGAACAGAAGAAGAAGGAAGGGGAGAAGGAAAAAAATCAGAATGGGAGCTTTATTTGAATTTATATGCAGTGATCTCCAAGATACAGTAAATAAAAAGAATCCAGAAGTATACATCATGCTACCATTTGTGGGAGAAAGAAAAGAAATAATATGGAACTCTTCTAGAAAGACATCTAAGAATCTTTTGGTAAGATTTACATCTCTGAAGAGAAATCAAGTCTCTCAGATACAAGAGAGGGAGAAAACCCATGTTTTCTGTGCTCCCCTTAATAGCATTTGAATTTTTATGACAAATTAGATATTGTCCATTCAAAGAGAAGATAATGAAAATAACCGTCAATTTTTTAAATGTCAGAAGGGATTACCATGAAACCCAGCATTGATCACTTATTGGTATTACCTAATGAACAGGGATTATGTATCACCTTTTTCACATGCATTAATGTGGGTAATCTTCCCCATTTTACAGTTAAAGAATCTGGGGCTTAAAAGGGTAAAATGATTTGCCCAGAGTCATGTAGTAGTTAAGAACAGCCATCATCCCCACCAGGGTGTGTCCAAGTCAAGTCATGCACATTTTGTACCATGTTTCCTCTTCCTGTGCTATGTTTTACTGAGATTCTCTGTAAAGCTTACTCGATGAAGTCACAGCCCAATTTCCAATCTATCTATCACTTCACCAGTCCCTCTGCATTCCCTCTTTGACCCCTCACACTCACATAAACTCTGATCATACAGAAACGACTTTGTTTGGAAAGCAACCACCTAATGTGAAATGACCCAGAACCTTGTACAGTTCCATGAATAATTGTAGGAAACCAACAAATAGTTTTCATGTTCGAGACATATGTGAGTAATTGGTCAAAGTTAAGTGGCATCCATCCTACTCTGCATAGCTGGGCTGCTCTTGCAGTCTTGAACTCTTGCATTGCTCTGCAAAGTGTTTTGTTTACACAGGCAAAATTCTAAGCACATGGATAGATTGGAAGCTATCTTTGTGACCAAATACCAAATATTCGAAATACAAGGAGCAGCACACAGTTCATAAATAAAAATATAACTGCTGGTTAATCACTGGAAACATGAAGTAGCATCCCTTGTCATCAGAATGAAGGGAGGTGACTGAGAGCCCAGCACTGAGAGTCGGACACAACCAGATTGGTTCCCAACTTAATCTGTTGTGGAATCTTGGATACATTTCTTAACTTCTTTAATTTGGATTTCTTAGATCATAAGGTGGGAATAATACTACTGTCTATCTCAAGGGCAGGATTGTGGTGAGGGTTAAAAAAGTAAAATATCCTCATTCCTGATACATGGTAAGGATTCAATAAATGACAACATTTTTTCAGGTAATATTTAAATATACTACAATTCAAAGCATCAATATATACACTCCCACATATATACCAAATGAAGTGCTTCTCTTCTGAAACTCCATCCCTGGATATCTGGTGTCCCAAATTCTACTCTTTAATATACGGGGATCTCTGAGGACCTAAGCACACTCCCCTCTGCCTGCGTCACCCCAGCCAGATCATTCACAATGTCTTGCCAACATTCAGGCTTGCCCTTTAAGACCACAGCATAGACAGGCTTTCCCAACCAGAGTACACTCTTTGTTTCTTAGAATCCTAGAGCCTAGAACCCTGGTAAGCAAATATTTGCCTTTCAAAGTGTCATTGTGCTTTGTTGTTAACATCATGAAACTTTAGCATATAACTACTAAAATTTTTCATTGTATGCTCGGTAACTGTCATCTACATATGTTTTTCTGTTGTCATCCTAAATCCAATTGTTTTCTATCATTTTCTTTATGAGGGAACCAAGGATAAGAGTTCATCAGTTTCACCCAGTGTGTTTTAAGGAATGAGGATATGTATGAAATACCTGAACGTAAATTGTTCTCATTTTAACTATTGTTAAATTTGTTATCACACTCAAAAAAGTCCTCAGT
This sequence comes from Aplodontia rufa, assembly GCA_004027875.1. Classification (NCBI taxonomy): domain Eukaryota; kingdom Metazoa; phylum Chordata; class Mammalia; order Rodentia; family Aplodontiidae; genus Aplodontia; species Aplodontia rufa. The sequence continues at coordinate 86,070 of PVKS010000801.1, read as the reverse complement.
TAGTGTTAATATTTCTTTAGCATCTCTTGAACACTTCTGTTCACCAAAAGAAAACACAGTAAGAGCCCATAGTCATAGGCAAGCAATAGCATTGTAGTAAGCCAGGATAAGTTAGGTTTCACTGTGGGAAAAAATAAAAACAACTCTCACAGCCTCAGTACTGAATTGAACAAAACAATGTATATTTCTTCTTCCCACTACATGTTCTATATAGATGGATTTCAGGGTGGAAGCAGAGTATGTGCCATTGTCACTCAGGGACCAAAGTTAAAGCTCCACCCTCTTATTGCTCCATCATCTGAAATCGGTGATTTTCTTCTTTTGACATATTCCAGGAAGAGAACACAGAATTGAATTAGTTGGTGCAGTATGGTTATGTGTCACATCTTCTTAGAAGTCTATTAGAGCCAGTAACTCAGATCTCCCTATCAGGAATGTATACTCTTCAGTATGCCTGGCAAGCAATAACATTGACCACAACTATCCAGCCGGAAACTAATAAAGTTGTTCTTCAATGTTCTGTATCCATGATTAATTCATATTTATGGCAGGTAGCTTTCTACTTGCATGGTCTTTTAAAGTAAAATTATCAAGATGTAAGAAGATGGATCAAGGCAAACGAATGTTAAGTATTATGATATGTGTATTTCAGAGATGCAAAAGTTGCAGCAATAGCTAAATAGTTAAAATCTGGGAAACACTATTCTTGCATAGGTTACACAGCTAGCTTGGGGCAAAACCAATAAGATTCCAGATTTCTTTGATTGAACATCTGTTCCCTTCCCATATTGCTGCTGTCAGTCTGATTTTCCTAAATCACTTCCGCAATATACTTGCTCTAAGTATTTTTTAATTTTTTGTAGGTTTGGATGGCATTTTAGAAAAAGCTGAAATGACTCAACAATTACATGGTTGTTAATTTTACAAAATCTACTAGACTTATAGCAAGAAAATGGACAAGAAACTATGGATTTTAAGTACATGATAGAACAGTAAATAAGATATCAGTGGCACTAAATGAATGACACTAAGACAGGAATGATTTTCTATAAAGTTAATGTTTATTTCTCTGTAAAGAAATTCAAAGGTACAAAATACAAATTATTTTCTTTGGGGGATTTTGTTGTTGATGTTTGATTTTGGCTTTTTGTTGTTGAGATGGAATCTTGTTATGTTGCTAAGGCTTTTCTCAAACTCCTGAGCTCAGGTTATGATCCTTGTTACAGTTTTGATATGGGATATCCCCAAAAAGCTCCTGTGTTAATTAGAGAGCTGTAATCTAATCAGTAGAGTAACCCATTTAAGGGATTAATCCACTGGAGGGATTAACAATTTTAAATGATTACTTACTGTGAGGGTGGTAACTGTAGACAGATGGGGCATGGCTGCAGGAAGTAGGTTACTGGGGACATGCCCTTGGAGATTATATCTTGTTTCTGGTTCCTCTGAGTCTCTTTCCCTCCTGGCATCCACAAGGTGAGCAGCTTCCCTCCACCATGCTATTCTGCCTTCAAGTTCCTCCTCACCTTTGGCCCATAGCAATAGAGTTGGCAGACCATGAGCTCTGAAACCATGAGCTCCAAATAAAATTCTCCTCCAAGTTGTTCTTGTCAGTTATTTTTATCTCAGTGATGAAAACCTGACTAACACAGTCCTGCCTCAGCCTTCTGAGTAGCTGGGACTACAGATGTGAGCCACTGTGCCCAATTTAAATCATTCTCTCTTAGTCTGAGATTTTTGCTCTCAAGAGGTTTATAAAACAAACTGTGAATTTACACTATCCCAACAGATTAACATAAAAAAATCTTTTACTGAGATTTCCAATTTGTCTTCTTGATATTATCTTTTTTATTCTGTCAAATTGAAGATCTTTGTTCTTAACTTTTATATCTAGCTAGAGAATTTTGAAAAATGAACTGATCCTTACCAAAAATAAAATAAAACAATAAATAAATAAATAAAGCAAAGCAAAATCTGCTTTCTTCTCTCCCTCTCAGGGCAACTTCTCCCTACCTAGGAAAACAGAATGCTTCACCACCATCTGCTGTTTCTTACAACCTAGTCTTGCTCCATCTGACACTGCCTCAAATTTGTCCCCTGGCATTCATTTTCACGCTTCTCCAATCTCTTAAAAAAAACTTTCCTCCTCTGGTTATCAGATAAAATGATCAAATTCACGAAATCAGAATAACGCTGACTGAAAACATGTAATATGTCAATCCCCTAGCGAGAAAGGTTATTATTTTAGGTGAAGTGAATAGGACTCTCCTGGACCAGGATGACTTCAGTAGTGGTTATGAGAATAGTTTTGACAAGTTCATTACAGCAGCAGGCTTCATGCTAGTCTTGCAAACTTTGGTTCCTTGCAGGTGGGGGGTCTCCAATCCTTGACTTTCCCTGGTTTAGAGATGCTGCTACCTATAGGAGATGATTGGAAGAGGCCAGAATTTTCTCCTGCAGGGACATAGTTCAGAGAAAGGGCTGAAAGTTAACTTTGCCTTCTGAGATGTCACACTACAGCCAGGTCTTTACACAAGATTCCTTTGACCAATTTTCTCATGCTTTTATAAGTTCAGTACCATTGAGTTAGTTAGAGGAGCCCATTTGTGACAAGGAGTTAGAATCCCAAATTGTAATGAAATCAATGTGATGCAAGATGGGAAATAGGTACCGTACTCTTCTTCTATAATGTGGACAATAAATTTGTTGCATTAAAAGCATGTTGTCTTTTTAGCTGATAACACATAAAAAACAAGTTCAACGAGGGGCCAACATTTGCACATTGTCAATGTGGACACATTTAGAGGCACTCCAACACCTGAGCTCATTATAAAGGCCTTTGGGTTGAGCGCCCTTGCTGGACACCAGGATTTCCTTTCCCTCCCACTCAGACAGACCTTACTCCTCACTGCAGTGGCTCAGAAAGCAGAAACTTAGGTCTGGACACCATATTAGCTGTGTAATCTTGGATCTTGGACAAAACCATCATGTCTCATCCTAACTCCCCCCATTACATCTGCATAGAGAGCAGGTGGGGCTCATCCAGTCCTCGGAGTTGATGATCAGAAAGCACCTATTTACTCTCATAGACAAGATTTCTTTTTTTGTATCCTCTGTACTGTATGCCAAAATTTTGTGCTTTCATAATAATTTTTCTCATTTAAAAAGCAACAGGTTTATTTTTAGATAATGTAAAAAATGTAGATAAGCAACAAGAATAAAGCAATCAAAATGTATCCATAATCCCACCAACCAAGAAAAGTTACAGTATATAGCTTCCAGACATTTGTAACTTGCTTCTTCAGTTAATGGTGTATTGAGATGGTCTGTCCAAATACTTGAACATGGGTGTGCAGACACAGCATAGCTTACTTCACTGAGTCTCTTCCATTGACTTCTTCAATGTGTTTAATGGATATCTATGCTTGCAAATACTAGTGCATAATACTAATTTCCTAGGATGAATTCCTAAACTGAGAGTTTATCACGACTTATGCTCATAAAAAGAAATATGTGTTTTTAACAGATGAGAGTAATTTATGCTTGTTGAAAACATTCAAATAGTCAAAAGTATACAATATGAAAAGTTGCTCTCCCCACTCCCTACAAGTAACCATGGATGACAGTTGGTGTAGGTCCTTTCAGACAGATTTATTTTTTTAGTCATTGATTATAAACTTTACAGAGTAGATGCAATGTGCCACTAGGGATACAGCGTTGATTAAAATATGTATGGCCTGTGCATTCAGAGATCATAAGATCTTAGAAAAGCAGATCCTAATAATACACACACACACAACACACACGCACACAATCATAAATTGCAATAGGAGCATTGAATGTGTGGTAAATGGCCCAATGAGAGATTAAATAGAACTACTTAATGAACACTAATAGGTGGGAAAGAGTGAAAAGATATCAGGAAAAGCTTCTCTGAAAGAGTAACACATCAGTTAAAAATCCAAAGAACAAATTTATTTAATCAACTACGACTATGGAGGAAATCAGAAGGAGGTGGGGTTCTGGATTGGGAAGGAGACAAGAGAGAGGGCTTCATGTTCACAGAGTGTCAAGTGCAACATCTTCCAAAGTGGAATTGAACTTGTTTATTGACAACAATCCAGGAAATCTGAGACAGACAAGTGAGGAGACAGCAGAGAGTGCAGCCAGAACTGGGCATGGAGTACCCCAGAGTCCACATTGACTTGTTGAGGAGCAATTAGAGGCTTTCTCCATTGGTCTACAATGAATGTCCACATTAGGTGGTTGTATGCCAGACATGATCTGATGGGACCTAGTACCAGTCCTTGGTATCACAGGAACAGGATGCTTGTAAACTTCACTCCCCATTCTCCCTTGGTGGCTGGTTCCCAGTGAGATGCAGTGGAAGGTGCTGGGGGTGGCAGTAATGAAATGTCACTAAAGGCAATCAGGGGTTTCAGCAACACCAGGAAGGATAGTGGCTTTGCTGCAGCAGCTGTAGCAACAGAAGCGACATGTTGAAAACTCCCTGGTGATTGAGGCCTTCAGCTACTTCCTGGTCTCAAGCAGGACCTATTTCATTCTCTAGCCCTAGAATTTTAATCTGGACCCAGAGTTGCAAATAAAACTAAAAATGATGATAGTTGATCTTGATAACCATCTAAGAAGCTGCCTACCTGTCCTTGCTTCTGCGTACCCACTAGTTCTGGGTTGCGTTCCAGATATCCTTGTAATTATATGAGCTCTACCAGGTCTACCTCATAACTTGTTTTGCAGCTTAAGTTGAATAGATTAAATTATTCCAGTCCGAGGAACCCCAGAGATAGCAAGGGATTTTCTTTCCGTTTTAATACTTATCAAATATACATTACATAAAACACATCATCTCAACTGTTTAAAGTGTACATTTTGGTAATGATAAGTACATCCATATTGTCACAGAGACAACTGACTCAACTCATCTCTTATTGCAAAGCTGAAATTCTATACCTATTAAATAGCTACTCATTCCTCACCTCTCCCAGGCCCTGGCAACCACCATTCTACTTAGTGTCTCTATGAATTGACTTTTCTAGGTGCCTCATGTAAGAGGAATCATAGAACACTCTTCTCTTTATGTTTTTTTTTTAAAGAGAGAAGGGCAGAGAGAGAGAGAGAGTCAGTTTTATTTAGTTTTTCATGAGGCCTTTGCTGCTCCGAGACTTCCTTGTGTACGTGGTGCTGGGGTTTGAACTCGCACACTCGCGCATGGCAGGCAAGCGTCATAACTGCTGAGCCACCGCTCCAGCCCCAATGCCTAACTTTTACGGAGTCTCCATACTGCTTTTAATAGTGGCTGCACTACTTTAGTATCCTAGCAACAGCATGAGGAGTCCGGTTTCTCCATGATCATGCCAGCCAGCATTTGCGATTTTTTAAAATTTTTAAAAAATTCTCACACCTAACGGGTGTGAGAAGTTTTTATTTTTTGAAATGTATGTTATAGCAAGGACAGTCTCTTGTATTGTGATGGTTATGAAAAAATGATAAACAGCTAAATTACTAGCGCATCTCTTGAGGATGAGTCCGCTAGCTCCTTTGTCTCTCTTCAGGGCTCCTGGGCCCAGTCTGTTAGCTAAATTCCCTCTTGCACGCCTGGCCTCCTTTCTTCCACTAGCAATTCCTTTAAGCCTGGTAAGTTCACTTCCTAACTGCACTTTATTTTGCATTTACTTTCTCTCATGATGCGTCTGCTAACCATTTCAGAAAGGCCTTAAGTTATGCCATATTAACAAATTCAAAGTATAGGTTTGGGGTAAATCATTCTTCATGGTAAAGGATCAGGAGGAAGTTCACACCACCTGCTAGGAATTTGCAAATATGAGGACTAAGGCCCTTATTAAGGAAGCATTTAGGATCTTTCAAAAGCACTGGTATTGTTGGTTCTGACTTCAGATAACCTGGATTTTAAAACCTGGGAATCATTCTCTGGCGCTCACCTAGGGAGCACTTCACGACCCAGTCTCAAGCTGCCTAAAGGTCTGTGGGCATATTTACATCTACAACAGCCTCGCTGTCCGTGGGGCATTTTTCCTCCACTGTGGAACATTCGAATTTGGCTTTTCTTCTGCTGTACCTGAACCAGGAGGTCTGAGACACTAAGGGTGGTCTGTTCCCCAATTCTCTCTCAATCAGTTCCTAGCTAGGTTAATCTGAGTAAATTTCTTAAACTCTCTGACCTCTAGTTTCCTCTGCTGTTCAACGGGAGTAAATCTGCCTGCCTACAGTCCTATTGTGAAGATTAGTTGAATAATGGATGTACACGTTTCAGCATGATATTGTCATAAGAAGCTCTTCAGCAAATAACTCATTTTTCTTCTTCATCTATTCTGTACAGAATAAGATTGGCAGACATTAATTATCTATAAATAAAATTATAAATCTGTGTTTACTCTTTGAATGTGTTTTCTTAATTGTTCTTGAATTTTTTGAGAGCTCTCAAAAATTATACTAGAAAAAAAACCAAGAGATTTAACATACCTAATAGTGATTATAGTTACTAGCAATATATTGTCTACTTGAAAATTGCTGAGAGAGTAAACTTTGTGCGTTCTTACCATAAAAATGTATGTGATGTACTGCATAATATTAATTCACTTGAGTTAGCCATTCCACAGAATACACATACATCAAAATACATTGCACGCCACACTATAACTAAATACCATTTCTATTTATCCATTGATTAAAAGCAATTATATTGGATGTTTCATGTTTTCAAAGGGCTAATTTTTCTTTATTGCAAATCTATATATTTCTTTCAAGGTACATTTTAGGGCTGGGGATGTGGCTGTGATAGAACATGTTAGCATGCAATGGACTCTTAGCTCTTTCCCCAGCATGTATAAAAAATGAATAAAATGGGGCTGGAGCGGTGGCTCAGCGGTTTCGGAGCTTGCCTTGTAAGCTTGAGGACCCAGGTTCAAACCCCAGCACCACGTACACAACTGAGTGTTGGAGCAACTAAGGCCATGTGAAAAACTAAATAAAGTTGTTTCTCTCTTTCTCTCTCTCTCTCACTGTCCCTCTTTCTTAAAAAAAAAAATGAATAAAATAAAAATAAAGTAAAAAGAATTTCTAACTTCTAACTTCTGCTATAGGAAACTTTCATATTCACCTTCGCATGATCTAGATTTATTATATTATAAAACATTCCTTTCAGCGCAGCATTTGTGCACATGCACACATATATGCATTTCAAATGCTTTGACTCTTCCCAAGAAAGTTATAAAATGCCTTGCATTTGCAGAAACTTTAGCTAATATTTTCAAAGACTTATTTTGAATTTTGACATTCACAGAAACACGGTATAGTAGCAGAAGCAGTATTATTATCTTGGGTTCACAGATGAGATTTTGGAAGGATGTAACTTTCCCAAGACTTCGAAGCCAGTAAACAGTAGAGCCAGAACTCAAACCCAGGCCTTTGGTTTCCAAGTCTCAGATTGTCTACGATGTAACTCACTGCCTCCCCACAGGGCCATGTGGTGAACTGTTGGCAAAATGAATGGAAAAAACGAAAAAGAAAAGAGCAGAATGTAAGGCTTGAAAGCCTGTTTGGAATTTGGAGGAATAACCACTAGCAAACAAGTCAAATGTCATGATCAAAGTTTAACAAGAAGCAAGAAGCACCGGGAGCATTAGAATTGCTTTTCAAATTTCTAGGTATATTCCTTAACACAAAGAAAACTGTGTAGACCTTCAACATCTCCACTTTCTCAAATCTTTTTCTTATTTCCCAAATACTAGATTCCTATTCTCCCTCTTTAGTTATAGATTTATAGTTCTAGTATATTTCCTGAATACTTCTACCTATATATACTTTCTAATAAAAAAATCAGTACGTCTGTCCCATATTTTAATTCCTAAATGAAAGACACTTAGAAATAATGCAAAGAGATTCTCTATACATGTGGTATCATGGTCACGGATGAATAAATGAAGGAAGGAATTAGCCTGGATGTATTCCTCCACATGTCTTATTTATTTTTCAGGACTTGTTAAATAAAATCCCTCCGCCCAACCACAGTTGGAATAACTCTATTCTAAAACAAATTGGTATTCTATTAAAGGAGCAAAGAGAAATCAATCTATAATTGCTCCCCCACAGGATGACTTCTCTCAAGTTCCGTTCAACATTCGCCAGCTTTGCATATACCTACGTGGACACTCAAAAACGAGTATATGCATGGAAAATCAAATGCCCTTGCTTATATCAGTGAAAACAGGAAGCAACCTAAATGTTCAACAGAATTAAAATTCTTGAAGAAATTGTACTAGATCAAACTTGACAGAACATTGAGTAACCGCTAACTGATGATTTTGGACAATTTTTAGCACAATGCAATGATTTTTTTTTCTTTTCTTTTTTGCCCCAAATAAAGAAAGAAAATGCAAAACCAGTTTACAGTCTGCAAAGTCAGTTTACACTCTGATTATAAACCATGAAATAAGGATCGTTTGTATGTGGACCAAAACTTAAAAGGAACGTACAAAAGTCAAAGGTATTCTCCCCTCCTCGTGAATTAGTTAACGGCATTTGTATTATTAGAAACAAAACCAAGAAAACTTCTTTTGGCACACATCTATAAAATCCAATAGAAAAACTGTTGGTTACTGTCTGTCCTAGATAAATGGGTATTGTGAACACTACCCAGGAATGGGCTGTGGTGGAACTCGTGCTCCTGATTTTGCACCTCATGGGGAAAGTTCAGAACCACAGCTAGGATTCATTGCTGGTCAAGAACTATCACTATGTCATCTCCGAACAACACAGACATGCTTAGATTCCTGGCTTCTGTTAGAGCACCAAGGTCCCAAACACGTCATCTTTAAATCACTTGACCTCAAAGGAGAATTAAAATTGCACAAGAAGTGAAAATGCCACACACGGGAAGGGAAGAGAAGGATCATTTTTGTAAGTCTTTATTTTTTTAGTTGCTCCTCCCATAGTAATGCACTGAAAGGCATAACAGTTTATATTGTACAAAGCATTTGAAGAAAGTACCTCAACTCGCCGATTATTTCAAAATGAGATTACAAACAAAAAGAAAACAAATCTGGTTCCTCGATAAAGGGCAAACTAACTTAATACAGTCTGTTGTTTACTTTTCTCTTTTAATGTAAGGTCAGAAACACTTCATTTTACAAATAGGATTAACATGAACATAACGTCTCACAAGCTTGCGGACGGCCAGCATAAAATACGGGGTACAGTTTTTAATCAGAAGAATCATGCTTTCATGAAAGAAATTATAATCGTTCATACAATTGAATCGATCTCAGTATTACAAAAACTAAGTTGCATCTATTCATATTTAGTTCATTAAGAAGGAAAAATAAAACAACAACAACAACCAAAAAAAAAAAAAAAAAGGGAATGTTAAGAAAAGCCAAACACCATTTGGCACTCCCTTACACAGGTCGAGTCACCTTGGTCCTTGAAATGCAGAAAGGGGCGTGCCTCAGACATCATAAAATAGTGGCTGACCAGAACAGTGCTATTTTAATCAACAAACAATAGTTTGCCAACAAATAAATACATGATACACGCAACACACAAAAAAATTTAACATTAAAAAACAGGACATGATTGTCTAAAATTAAGATGTTATTACAAGGATTTGGCAAACATTTTATTAGTGGTACAGCGGTACTGGTGACGGATGGGTTCTTCATTGACTTATCCTCTTTGAGCATGAACATCCATAGTTTACAATATACACATACCCTTTTCCCCTAGTTTTCAACAATGTACTTAAGAAGGCAAAAGTTAAGGGCAGAAAAATCTCTCCCTGTTATCAGTTTCTAGAATAATCAACTGTGCATTTCACCTACTTCCATCTTCAAAGGGTTAAATTCCATAAAACTTTAACAAAGGAAAAAAAAAACTGAAATCTGTAATTGAAAGCAACTGTTCCCAATCATGTCAGGTGATCTTGTACAAACAAGAACTCCGTTTCTACGGCGTGTTCATCGTATCAATGCTGCCATCTCAACTGCCCTTCTCACCCACCTACTCCCTAGGGTAGGGGTAACTGGATGATGCCTTCTGCCCAGCAAGGTTTTCCTTGACTCACTTTAAGTCAAACTGATCCTCTGGAAGTCAGCAGCTGCCTTTGCTGTGCAAAACAAAATATTGAGAATAAATAGTTTCCTTTTTCTTTCTTTTTTTTTCTTTAATCAGTTTAAGGTCACCAGACTTTAAATGAGTGACCTTTCAGGTTTATAAGGCATTCTGCTCAGCAGTCTTGTACATAGTCCTATAGGAAAGAGCCATGCTACTGTCGGACTTGGTCCCACTCTGGTCAACCTTGGTAATGTCATACGTGGCTTATGGACTGGATGGCACTGGATTCTGCCGCAGCCCTTGCCATACTGTGCCACACATTGGAAGAACTGTGGGATGTAGAATGGAGAGACTCCTTGTCAGACAATGACAACATCATAGCATATGCCTACGGAGAAAAGAAGAGAATTGGTAAATGGCATTTGAAAAACATCACTTCTAATTTGAAGAATGTTGGAGAATGTTGGGAAGGGAGGGGGCCCTTGGAGGAAGCATCCCTTATGACTGTATTTGGCAAAGGGGGGCATGGATTTTCATTAAAATGACATGGGATTGGTGTTGATATTCAGTGCCTGAGAGCCACAAACGGAATACATCCTACAGAACAAAAATTGTTCTACCTAAAAGGTCAACAGTGTTTCCATTGAGATATGAGTCATCCTTCTGTACAACCACAAGTAAAGTCATCCATTTTAATATTTTCAACTCACAAAAGACATTATTTTGTGTTAAGACTGAAACTGAAAATGTTAAGCTATAGATACAACCCTGCCTTGACAGAGCTGTGGTCTAGTGAAGCAGTGTGACTCTTGAAAGTGAGATCCTACAAGGTGAAATAATATGCCCAAAGCCATTCAACTAAAGAGAAGAACTAAAACTTACTTCTGCCCAACTTTTTATCCCATGTCCTTTCTCCAAGTTTCCACCATGTTTAAAATATTCATTGCTGACCCCCCAAAACCTTAAGAGTTGGAGTGGTTCAAATGAGCTCTACCAGAAAAATACAATGAAAATCAAGACCTAATAATGCCCGTAGCAACTTGTGTGCAGGTATCTGCCTAGCAGAAGGTGCATGAAGGTGCTCGGTAAGGAAGTGTTCTTTCTTCCCTATTATCATGTCAAATTCTACATAACTGTTCAGAGAATCTTCCATTTGCTGCCAAGTAAAATATTCAAATGAAATGTTTGGTCTTGACTTGTGAGTGAACTTTTCACTGTTGATTTACTATTGTTGGTCTCATCCATTGCTAAACTTGCTTGTCAAAATGCTGTTGAAGTGGAATCATTAAAGTCCTGCCAAAGACATTCCACTGTCTGTAAACAAAGACAAAATGCCTCTGTTGTTAGGCAGAATTTCATCCCTGGGAGTCATGCTGAGACATGTGGCCAGTCTGTGGTTTCTTCGGTAATCATGCCATTCAGTTAGAAATCTGCCCTTACAGGCTGATTTCGATTTGCTGGGTCATTGCTCTAAATGTACACATTTGACTTTTATGTATGCAATCTGCCTTCTGGACCTGTACAAAACCACAGTATCCATTTAACACATATTGCTTAAGTATGGACTCAATACCAGGCACTGTACTTGGTCCTAAGAAATCAAGGATAAGTAATGTAGAGTCCTTGTCCTTTGCAGAGTTTAAAGTATGGAGTAAGTGAGCACCAAACTTAAGCTATCCAGATTATGTGTCCACTTTTAGAGATCAAAATAATAGAGAATATTCTGAAATAGTTTTAATAACTGTTTATTCTGGTATTTGGGAAAGATGAAAGGAAGTATAGAGAAAATTTTGGAATACTGACTTTGAATCCTTGCTTCTAACCTGCCTCTACTCACCTGGCTGTGTGACCTAGGGAAAGTTGCTTTACCTCCCAAGTTTTATTTTTCTCATACAAAATGGAGATAACAATAATAGTACTCACTCCAAAGATTGCAGTGGAATCGCAAAGAACTTAATAAAGAGTTTAGCTCAGTGCACCTCATATAAATAGTATTTATTATAAAATTAATTTCTATATAATAGGGTTTTTATGAGAAGACTGCATGAAGAATGCAGCCATTGTTGTACTGCTCAACTATTTTGGACCCAATCACTATAAAAGTCACAGGGCAAATACATAAAGGTTTTGAGTAAAGCATCTAAACTTTCAGATACTAGAAAAAGGCAAATATAGAAGATCTACCTTTTGGTAATCAAAAGAAATGCTTCCGCGCACAAGGATCAGTGCCCAGAACATAACTGACAGTTAATATATCACTGAGTGAATGAATGAAGAGTCTCATGAAACAAAGTCAATTTACACAAAGCCTCACCATTTACAAATCAATATATACGATGCAATCAAGTAACAAGAAAAATATGAGCTAGGATTGCAGCAAGCTAGCATTTGTTGGTAAGAGTTAAACAAGCAGGAAATTTATGTCAAACTGCTAGAACTTAAATATATATCACATATATTATCTCCAGGTTCTCAGACCCTTTTGCTTTCTGGAACATCTGACAAAATCTGGAGATTTTAGTTTTGGTGTTTTATAATAAACAGTATTTTGGGTGGAAAAACTAAAAGACATTTAAAGAGAAAGCACAAATCCCCTTGGTATCTCTGATCCACTAGAAAGGAAGAATGGGAAATAATAGATTAAAATAATACAAGCTACTTTTTATGGTAAGTGAAAATGAAAAGTCTACTCTGGCTAACTTACTTTTATTATTAAAAATGGAAAAGCTCACTTTTATCCTCACCGACACATAGAGAAGAAAGGGGTAACTTCCCCACTCATGCCCCCACATGCAATGAAGACATGGTCCCCACCCAAGGTCTTTAAGGGATGCTCTCATGGAAGGTAGGTGAACTGTAGCAGCCTCTAGTGTTAAGGCTGGCTGCATTTACTTCAATTCAGGAAGAATGTTAATTTTGATTGTTACCTTACATAATATTTTAGACTTTTATTGAATCGAATGACATTTAAAGATCTGTATTATCACACTGACACAATGTTTTCCCCATGTTCCTTGAGATGTTACTACTTTGGCTTTTAAGACCAGCCTAGAACATCTCAGCCAAAAAAGAAACCATTTCCAAAGGTTCAAGCTAATAATGGTCACATTGTTTGATAGGTTGGGCCACTTCAAAAATGGCCTAAATGGATGAAACAATTAAATCACTGTGATCAATAAAGATGGTAACAGGAAGTTTCTTCTTCTTTTTTTATTAATTAACCCAAATGAACAATAGTTAAGTGCAACTCTCAAAAAGAAAAGTACTAGCTTTCTTAATTCTTTAATAAAAGAGGCTGAGGCCCTCTTCATTGGTATTTGTGGATCCTTCAATGGATTTGGTTTTATTTACCATAATTCTGTAGGATGTAGTACCATCCATTCATTTAATCAACGCCAATAGGTTTTATCTCCAGATCTGCCACTAAGATGATGTAAGTCTTTAGCATCTCCTTTCATTCCTAATCTCAGTTTACTCCTAAATTCTATAGTTGGATGAATTGCTAGTGAAAGATGCATAGCAATTCAACAGACATTGTAAAGGAAAAAAAAATAGAATTTCCTTTCCCAAAATCTTACAACATAGTAATGTTGACAAAAATTAGAAATTAGAAATATAAGGCAATTAGAAAATAATTCTGAGGCTGTTTGTGTTGTGGAAAACAAACCTCATGGGCTACCTACACAGAAATAAGGGAATTGCAAAATAAAGGAGAGACTACTGTAGGAGGTCTGCCACCGGCGTTTCTGTCCAGAATGCAGCCGCGTCAACTGCTGCACTGGTGAGCTCTCAGATTCCATCATATATAGAACAAAGACAGGACACTTGGGGGGAAAGCATCGGAACCTGCTTGGATTCTAGAATATTATGAAAAAAGAGGTTTTTTTTTGCTAATCAAAGGAAATGTACATTTTCATGCACGATGTCACCCTGATGCCATACTGCAGGAAAATCTGTACCTGTGATTTGGACTTTCTGTGTAACGGCTGTTTAAGTTCCTCTGGCACATGGGAAGTACTAAAAGAAGACAGCTCAGCTTCAGTGTATTGATTATCTTCCATTTTCCTCATTTTGAGGCTATCTGTGAAGTGCCTTATATGATCTAGAGCAGAAAGTCCAGTTTTATATTCTTCCTCTTTATACCTAAAATGAACCAATGGGAAAGCACAGAAGTTTTTTTTTTTCCTTTTTTAGGTTGTTATCTGAACAAATTACTTTCATTTGACCCTACACAGCTGCCAAAGTTTGTACTGTATTTGCAGTGTAAAGCAGCATACATTAGTAGTTGGATCTTAAAAATATTTATAAGTATCATAGCTTAAAATATATTTTTCAACATTTGATTGAGTAAAGTCAAGCGTATATTTGACATAAAGTCAATGACACATGAAGTCAGCCATGTGTGGAGACAGAATTCATACATTTAAAATTTCCATTTAAAGTCAAAATGGATATGAAAATATGCAGTTAGCACATATTATCCTCATGAAAACATAATATCCCCAACCATTTAACTATTTGGTTGTTTTTGTCCATTTAAAAATCTATCATCTAGGTAAATTACATATATATCTAATGAAGTGAAATTCAACTTAATAATACTTGACTGATGATCATGACAGATTACTGAATGATCATGGTGAAGTCTCTATTTTCCTTTGGATATCATAAATAAAGTCTGAAATTAAATGGCTGCCCGCTTGTGCAATGTTCTCTTATCCTTCCTACCTCAGGTTAAGCAGAGTGCCACAAATGTTTATGTATTTATTGATTGCAGATTGTGTTGATGGCATCTTATTTTTCTCCATGTAAAAATGATGCCCTGTGTGTGCCTTGATAATTCAAATTTAATTTTTAAGATTCATTACTCATAAATTTCTTATCAATTGGAAATGCTACAATAGAAAAACAGTGGGAGGAATTGCAATGGCATGCAGATCTACTGTGGCTTAGCTTGTGAAATCACTCAAAGAACGCACCTGCCTGGGGATGTCTTACAGCTCATCTCCAGGCCACTGGCGTCCTCATAGTCATCCTCTGTGTTTCCTTCGTGTAAACTGCTCGACACCGGTTCCTTTCTGGGTTTTCCAGTCATATCATTGTCTTCATCCTCCTCATCTAACAATACCTCATCTTCTACTTCTTCATCATCCAGTAAATCTGAGTTGTGACTGGTCACCAAAGCCTTTTCATCCTTAAAGTGACTGCCATTCATTCTTTCAAAAGCATAAGAAGAAAATGGTTCAATTATTGGTTTAATTGCTAAACATGCATTTAGCTTGCTTCTCCTTAACAACAGTTTAGATTTTCATTTCTTATAAAGGAAAATTTTTATTGCTTATGGTTTATGGCAACCTTGAGAGAAAACAAATGAGAAAATGAAGAAAAAATAATTGGATGATTATTAAGATTATAAATGGAGTTTCTGGCAGAACTGGAAGAACAATCTTAGAGTCTGACTTTTTATCAGGCCTTTTCCTGATAAATGATGTTGTTATTTATAATAAGACAAGCACATAAATGTTTTCTACATAATGTACCTAATCACAACGTAAGTACTCACTACTTAAAAGAGCTGATATCTGGAAAACTTCTAACCCTGAGCAACACTGACAATAGCTTTAATATATCCAACTAAAGTGAATTGAATTCAAAGGAAATGTGTAAGCAGCAGCCAAGGATCAATCAGCATTTGCTCTTCCTAGGTGACATTTTAAGTTTACTCCACTTAGACACTTCTCCCAAGCTTGGAAGTAATTGAAAGCTCACTGATTTGTACTATTTCCAAATTATTCCTAACAGTCTGAGTGTAAAAATGTTCCTTATTTTCCAGGAAAACACTGAAGTGGGAAATGAACTAGAAATGCAATTGTACTGATATTTTCTGAGTTTTACTTAGCAAGCACATCTAATATAATTATGTAGAAGAATATTATATTTTAAAAAGTCATATGCAAGATTTTTTGTTATTTTTCAGGGCTGTAATATGCAATCAAGAGTAATTATAAAAAAGAAATTTATTACCCAGGAATTCCAATGTAATACATTCGAGGTCATTTATGAAACTACAGTATGCTGCTCAGACTTTCAAATGAACATTAAAATAGGGGTAATTTGGATTTAAGCTTTCTCATAACATTTAAAAATTAAAATTGGTGACAAAGTAAGTATAAATATTTTGATCTAAAGAATATCTTGCTCGAGTTCACCATGGGAATCCAGGCATCCTAATTTCTGAGCTATTCATGATTTTCCCATTTTGCCTTGCTCTTTTCTCTATTTCCTAATTCAGAAAACTCAAGAAGACTGTTGAATTACTGTTATGGTCATGTATGACTTTCACAAGGAATGTAAACATTTTTCAGATTATGGAAGTTCAGGTATCAGTAATTCATCCCCATAATTTTTCCATATAAAAATGAGCACAACTTAGTACTTAAGACTTCCCAGAATAAAATCGATCCATAAATAAAATAATCTTGGATAGGACAGATGCACATAGTAAAAATTCATTTGACCAGAAAAAGTCATGTCATTATTATTAAGCATTTTATGTAACCAATATTTTAACCTCTTTTATCAAAGAATGATGAAAACATATTTTGCACAGACATAAATTATTAGTTTCCATATACACTGCCAACTTGCTAGCTAGAATGGATCAAATTGTTATTTTTATAAAACGAAAGAATAAGTAACAGAACAAAGAGTGCATGGATGAAAACCAAAAGTAACAAAAGCCAACATAATTAAGACAATCTATTTGTTAATTATGCTTTCAAATGTGGCAATTTATAGGGGATAAATTATTCATCAAAAGTAGCCTGATAGGAGCAGAGGAGGGAAAAGCTAGATGACTCAACCTTCTTACTTCTGTGCTGTTTAGACATGTTGAAGCCAGATGTTGCAGTGATACCAACTCACAAATCTCCAATTAAGGGCTAGAAAACTGAACCAGCATCTCGGAATTCAAATGGTATCTTCTGTTCAATGTTTGCATTTGTATCTTATTATCATTAAGACCATCTCAATATCATTATCAAAATATAAGATGGTGTTTCTTACTTGCCCTTACCATGTTGTGCTTCTGATCATCTGCCTTATCCTCTCTCTCTCTCTCACAAGAACACACACACACACACACACACACACACACACACAGTGGCAAGTAGAAGGAAAGAAAGATACTATACAATGCTGTAGTTCTTTTTTATGAAAGAGAGAGGGACAATGAGAGACAAAGAGAGAGAGAAAGAGAGAGTCAGTTTTATTTAGTTTTTCATGTGGCCTTTGCTGCTCCGAGACTTCGTTGTGTACCTGGTGCTGGGGTTTGAACTCACGTGCTTGCGCATGCCAGGCAAGTGCTGTAACCCTGGAGCCACCACTCCAGGCACAATGCTGTAGTTCTATCAGACATCTTGAAAACCTTGAAGGATCTTTCTCTCCCTTTTTCCCTGGATATGCTTTTGTACAAACTGAAGAATAAAACTAGTCCTATGTTTTTATGCTATTTTGGCAAAAATATTTATTTAAAGCATGTCTTAATGGAGAAACTATCTAAATAATTAACCTTGACTTTTACCAGCATGAAAAATACAGCACACTAACCCGGTAATGTTTATGTGATGAAAAATAACTGAACTTTAATTAACAAATCTCATGTTATATTAGGGCTTACAATGCAGCATCCTAATTTAATAGGTCACAGAATAATTAGGTTCAGAAAAGTGTAATTTCCAATTTCAGATATTTGATTATAACTTAAAGATAATAAAAACTGTATCCCATAGTTTTGGCAAAATAATTTTCATAAACTTGGTGTACAAGGTAACATGTTAGGTGTGAGTTCTTATCAATAGCATAAAAAGCTTTTCTCTTACTTTTTTTTTTTTTAATACCAGGGATTGAACTCAGGGGATCCACAGCCCCAGCCCTTTTTATTTTTTATTTTAAGACAAAGTCTCACTAAGTTCTTTAAGGTTTCACTAAGTTGCTGTGGCTGGCTTTGAACTTGTGATCTTCTTGCCAGTATTCAAGCTACTGGAATTATAGGCATGTGCCACCATACGTGGTAAAAGCTTTTCCTTTTTGAAAATGATGATGTTAAGATAGGGAAAGTGCACCTTATCACTAAAAATAGGAATGATCATGTCCACTGAAACAAACCACCAGAATTAAATGCATCCCCACTTGAGAATATATGAAGTACTGATAGAATCTTAATTAGTTTCAGATGGTTGAGTGACACTCGATGGATATTTCTTATATAAATATACAAATACAAATACGTATAGAGGGAGGAAGAGAGACCAAGACAGACACAGAGAGATGAAGAGAAAGACAGAGTCTTAGATTATGTATAATATACACAATATATGATCTATAATAGCTTGTAACAGCCCATGATTCCATTGAATCCCTTGTGGGGGGGCTCTCTTCTCCTTTTGAATATTTTATTTAGCTCTCAAGAGAATAACGGCATGGTGGTAAAGTCAGCGGTTCTAGAAACAGAAAGCCCAAGTTGAAAGTCATGTATTACTTCTGTGACCTCAACAAGTCATTTAACCTTGGATGTCCCCATTCCTTCAGTGCTAAAATTACAGTCACTATCTCACAGGGTCCATTGTTACATGTATAAGTATTTAATATGCACTAAGTACTAGTTACTGGTGGCAGGAGTAATAATAGTGCCACAAGAGAGGACCTAGAAAACACATTTAGAAAGACATTCATTTTAGACATCACAAAGCTTAAAAAGTACAATCCAGCTTTACCTCTCCTCTGCATTCCTGGGAGACTGGCTGCTGTGGTTGCTGTTCCCAATGAAATTTCGGATTTCTGTGAAATAAGCATCTTCTTTATCATCCAGAATCGCACCTGTACTTTCCAGTTCAGAATGAGGGGACGATGTTGCTGTACCTGAATGGAGCAGAAAGCCTTTTGTGACAAAGATTATTATGTATGTGGCAACTTATTTTGAACCTCATTCCTTATGAATTTGATCAGTGGTGTTTCTTAAAACACAAGCTTTTGAATCTTAGTAATAATCCCTTGGGAATATTCTGATCCCTTAAAATCATGAGGTGCCGTCTCCCAAGAGCATCATTTCTTTCACTAACTTTCCCAACCTGCACCGTGACATGGAAATGTTTTTATTTATCTAACAAGGAGACAAATTAGAGGTAGGTCTTAAATAGTTTCTGACATAAAAAACTATACTCAGTCTTGGTTGCAATCAATACGTATTTATTACTGCTGTACTAAAGTTACAAAATAGAGATTGAGAATATACGGAATATTCTGCGTCCTGATTTGGTAGGCTAAGTCATGGGTGGGCTTGGAATACTGCAGACCACAGGCTGATCCAAAAAGAAGATGGTAATACTGGATGTGCCTGCTACAGAATGATCTTTTTAGCTTTTTTGCTTACAAAACTAGAACCCCAATACCCGTTTCACAGGACTCTGTAGTGTTAACATACATTCACACAATTACAAGCACTTTATATGTGGTTGAACTTTATGCCCACATTGGCTTCGTGATGTTTATCTCATCCATAAGGTATCTACAATTTAATAGTTGATCAAAATAGTCTACATGATAAAAACACAAGATCAGAATGTCCCCTTGACTTAAAGCAGTTATAATCTGTGTTAAGCTATATAACTATTCAACATTAACACATTACACTTTGAACTTTCTTTTTACCTAAAATAACTTTGATTAGTAAATCATAATAGTATACTAAAATGGTATACAAAGAAAGTATAGCCTGTTTTATATGCTGAATTAGATTTCTTTGCCTAAGATCTAATATTTAAAACCATGAACATTAGGTGTTTTACTTTTAGGAAAATGAACCATATGTAGCTTTAAGTAGTCACACTATTCAGATTATACAGGAACATTTAAAACCATGATCATTACATGAAGGATCAATAATAAAATAATCTCTCTAAATAAAGACTACCAGTCTATACAAATCCAACTTTTCTGATGTTAAAGTCTCTTTTCCTAAGCCCTACTTTACCCCTTCCCTTCCTTCTCATTTCCTTGACACTCTAGAAAGCGCTGTGACTGCACATGCCAGCAGGCCGATGTTAGCGGGTTATTAGTCAACTCTTAGAAGCCAAAGGCAAGAAGACCTAGAGTCCTTTCTGCTCAATATATGCTTGTAGGTTTGAGGGAACGCTAATTTTTTTTTGAAGCATTACTCTTGACTTATTTTTGCATCAGAATTAGTGACAAAAACAAAACACCTCTACGATTTGCTGTCATTATGTTGACACTTTTTATTCCTAAACTTCAAAAAAGTTACTCTGGCCTTCAGTCCTCCTGGTAGATTCTAGGTTAATACGCAGAGTGTGGTACTCTGGTATCCTGGGGCGGCCCCTCTGGGCATTCTGCCATGCTTAGAGGTGGAAGCGATTCAGGAATCTCCATTCAGATGACTTCGGTAAGTAGGGTCAGGGTTTTCTTTGCTTGAGACTGCCCATTGAGATGAATCAGCAAGATAAAATAATAATAATGATAATCATCCAATTAAGTCCATTGATGTGCACTTTCACCAATGATCATGCCCTTCACATAATTCTAAAGTCTCAAGGAAATTTTGCTGTGAACTTATAGTAAGATCCGATTTTGGAATCAAAATGGAAAGAAGACAGATCAAAATTACCTTTTAAAATGTGAAAAATAAGTCGTCTTTTTCTTGTAACACAAATACTTACCAGACATGTTCCCATTCTCATGCTTTTTTAGGTGCCTGTCTAAATTGGTTTGCTGACCAAAACACCTGTCACATAAGTGACACTTAAAGGGCTTCTCCTTATTGTGTATGTTGCGAACATGCCGCTGCAAGTTAGAAGATATGCTAAACGATCTGTCACAGTATTTGCATCTGAAACACAAGCAGATAAAATATTTGTAAGCAAATCAAGTGATATTTTTCAAGACTAGTAAGACGGACCAAAAACCATCACCCATTAAATAACATTTTAGAAAAGGCACAGGGAAGAACACCATTCACATGGTCAAGATTTCAACTCCAATAGACTTTGAGGTTGATAAAGACTTCCACGACTTTTTTCTTTTTTAAGAGAGAGGGACAGTGAGAGAGAGAGAAAGAGAGAAGCAATTTTATTTAGTTTTTTATGTAGCTTTTATTGCTCAGACACTTCGTTGCATACTTGGTGCGGGGGTGCCAACCCGAGTCCCTGCACATGCCAGGCAAGTGCCGAAACCACCAAGCCACTGCTCCAGCTCCAATTTCCATGATTTTTTATGAAAAAATGTAATAATATATTAGTGATTTTATTGCTCCCAAATTTGTTACAGCATTCAGTTCTAATAGTTTAAATAAGCCTTGCAAAATTAAGGACATTAAGAAAGAATCCACTGTTTTATCTTCTGCCTAGCCTAAATATAATTGAATCCTGTTTTTAACAAACTTGAAACAGATTCATATTCATGAAAGTAAAAGATTATCTCTTAATTCAAAATTGGACAGTCTTGATTAATTAATTTCTTAGCAAATTCATCTAATCTGCTGCTAATCTTAAAGAAAATTCTCTCTTATCTTCTCCAAAGAAGCAAAAAACATTCCAAACCTTTAAAACTGAGACAAAGAAGAACAGTGTAGTCTGATGCCCAGGACAGCAATTTTTATCACCTGTGGTGATTGGGAATCCCAAAGTGTTGACTAATCTTAAAACTGCTGCAAAAGCAAGTAAAGGTGCCACTACATTCTCTTCCAGATGAAAGCTAAGGTTTTCAGTCAGTTTCCCTTTCTCTATCCCCCAATTTTTCATTTCAATTTTGCAGTCTCAGTACAGTTTCAAAAGAGGTCAGTTTTTAGGAAAGCACTTATTATGGGTTGACGAGTTGTTTCTACCTTCCATAAGAATTTTTTTTTAAAAGTGATTTTTTTTTAAAGAGAAAGGGACAATGAGAGAGAGAGAGAGAGAGAGAGAGAGAGAGAATCAATTAGATTTAGTTCTTCATGTGGCTTTCGTTGCTCCAAGACTTCGTTGTGCACGTGGTGCTGGGGTTTGAGCTCGCATACTTGTGCATGCTGGGGAAGCACTGCAACTACAGAGCCACCGCTCCAGCCCCAAAAACATGAAACTTAAAGTTATCTTTTAGTATGAAGTAAAAAATATAAAATGCAAAACCTCAGTACCCCCAGTTCTTATCCATGAGGAAGAAAAGTGGATCTTGAAATTAATAGGGTTATTCTCCACTGGCATTTGAAGATAGAGTACATCATTTTTTTTCTGTGGGGTGTGTGTGTATGTTGCTTGAAAGAAAAAACTGACTTCCTCAATGACTTTTAAGTGAAGATTTCTAACTTAGTGACCAGAACATTCTAAACTCATTCTTCCGTGTGTGAAGGGCCCTTCTCTTTCCACTTCTGAATGCAGACTCAAGTTCAAGTGCTCTAAATCAGAAATCACCCCATCCCACTTGAGCTTCTTGGGCTGTTAAGGCTATCCTTATGTGATGCCAGAAGTCTAGTCATTTCAGTGGGAAAAATACATCTGTTGAACTAGTCGCTTTGGCACAGTATCAATAAGTCAACTGAAGGACTGCTTTAATTCCTCCCCCTTCAGAAGCCATTCTGGCCTCATGAGGTTCCTCAAACTTTTCTTGCTCATTATATTAATAAAAAACTATGTGGAACCCCATGTTGATAGTAGTTGTATTCTTTCAGGCTCTACTTGTGAATAAAAAGTATACGAAATCACAGCCATCTCTGAAACAGCTTTGTTTACCTCAATGGCCCACTACAACAGAAACAAGGCACATGTAGCACATTTGGGTTGTACTAAGCCGAACACCCCAGGAAATACTGACGGAGAAAACCTAAATTCCACCAAACATTTTAGAAAAATTCGTACGCAGAACATTTTCTTTTTACACAAATTGTGAGGAAGAGAAATTTATTCTGTGACATGATTCCAACTTCCTGTTTTTATGCAAAGAGGCTCTTCCAAATCTAGTAGACATCATCTCAAATCTGAAAAAAATTGACCCAAAAGGAGGATAATAACAATACACTGTTACTTTCTATCTCTCTCCTGCTAACATTGGGGCCAGAGGGCTCTAAATAGATATTTTGTTAAGAGACAAGGACAGTGACAGCGAGAGGGAGAGACAGAGAGAATCAATTTTTATTGAGTTTTTCACATGGCTTTTGTTGCTCTGACACTTAGTTGTGTGCGTGGGTGCTGGGGTTTGAACCCATGTACTTCACACATGCCGGGCAAGCGCCGTAACCACCGAGCCACCGCTCCAGCCCTCTAAATAGATTTTTACAAAATATTATTCCATTATATCCCAATAAATTAGTAGATGGTTAAAAACCAGCTGAAATCAGTTCTAAGTTTCAGAAATTCTAAAATGAACAAATAATAATAAGCAATATATTATCAGGCCTTCCTTGTTATGGATGTAGATATAGGGGTCAAGAGGCTTGACTCCATGGTCAAAGAGAAAAATGCAGACATAAAAGCTCTGGGCTTGGGTTTTAATTCTGACTTTGTTGGTACCAGACTTAAGGCAGTTAACATATGTAGATCTCTCTCTCTCTCTCTCGCTCTCTCTCTCTCTCTATTTCATTTATAAAACAGAAGAAGGGGTTGGACAAACAATTGTTTAAGATCTCCAGCTATGCTAAAATTCTGGTGTATTTATTTTTTTTAAATACATGTACAACAATGCCATCATTTAGGAGGGAAAATAAAAACTAGTGCGTTTAGGTACAGAGGAAAAGGTAAATAGATCTTGATGTCCCAGTTGCATAGCAGTACCCTTGACCACAGCAAACATAAGGGTGCAAATCTTTTCTTCTCCTTAAGCAGTATTCCTGGGAGATGGAAATTATTATCTAAAATTTCCCATTATTACGTCTCTTGGGGATCTTTTAGATCAAGCACATTCTATCATGTATAAAGCAGAAATGTCACTTATGATCAGGGATTTATAAAATATGTAGGAAATCAAGGCAATTTTGAAAACACTGCGATTTTCTGAGTTTAAGTCCCTCTAATTTTCTCCTAAAATTACAGTTATCTTCAAATAAGCATTGGCCTTCCCATTGTCTCATTATTGCATATTTTTAAAAAACTCTAAAACTGGACAATTTACTTATTTTAAAGAAAAAATTAGCACTTGAATCCAAATAATTTTACACATATGAAATGCATAAGAATTTCAAAGGAGAGATAAATACCATTCTTTCTTTAAAAAAATTTCATGACTTTTAATACTGTTCACAAAGGATTGCACATTAAAGAATATAGGCTTTATTTTAAAACTGGTACTTTTCCTATAATATATTGTATTTTATCTGTTTTATCTCCAGTTACATATATATAATTTGGGACTCTTCTAAATTTTGATCCCAGCAATCAGACAATTCTTCCTTGACTCAACACAGAATACACATCCATTCAGCCAAAGACAAAAGTAACTTCCTTTACAATTGTGCCTATGAGTCCACTTTAAATGTTTAAATGTTAAATATATAAAGATACTTAGAAGAATCACTGTCAGACCTGTACGGCTGCTCCCCAGTGTGGGTTCTCAAATGTCGAGTTAGGTTCGCAGACCTTGGAAAAATCTTGCCACAGTATCTGTTATGAAAAGATGTTTATAAGAGAAAGTCAGCACGGTCAACTTGATTTCACTTGCGCTGCCGAGCAGCCAGATGCTTATTCCTGATTTAATTAATCTTGCATGGAACTCACATGTCTTTGGTATTTAAAATTTGCAACAAAGCCACTCTACAGATATAAATAACTCTACAAATAAAGGCTGCATTATGAGATCTGGTTGAATTTGCTCGTGCATAAGTAAGCAGTTTATGAAAATAGACTTTAGTTTTGATGACCCCCATATGCCTCTTTTATTAACTCCGTATCTTTACGTTCACAAAACTGAACCAGACATGGGGATTTAAAAACATGATGAAAGTTCGTGATTCTGGGTTGATATAAACATATTTCAAAGGTTTCAACTCATTTTACGTGTCAGCCACAGTGACAACTCCCTGCACATTGTGTGGTATCAGACCAGACAAGATCCTGAGACTTCATCCATCAAGGTATGCTCCCTAAAAAGCCCTTCTGGGAAGAAAGTGACACATCTTCCTAAGAGCAGATAAATTGATATGCCTGAGTCAGATAGCACAATTTCTTTTTTCTTTTTCTTTTCTTTCTCTCTCTCTCTCTCTCTCTTTTTCTTTTTCTTTTTTTTATGGGGATGGACATCCCTACCCCTTTTTATTTAGTTTGAGACAGGGTCTCATTAAGTTGCTAAGGGCCTTGCTAAGTTTCTGAGGCTGGCCTTGAACTTGCGATCCTCCTGCCTCAGCCTCCCGAGCCGCTGAGAATACAGGAGTGTGCCACCGTGCCCGGCCAGATAGCACAATTTTCTGAGGACAAATCAGAGATTATAAACATCTATTTTATTTAAAAAAAAAAAAACACTAAAAAAAAACCAAAAACACAAAACAAACTTTACTCTTCTACTGATGAGTAACAAGAAATTTTATTAACTAGTTTTCTTTTTTATTTATGGACTTTATTCATCCTTCATGAATTATAATTAATAAATGTATACTTGAAGACAGTAGTATTTTATCTTTGGATGAAAATAATTAACTGTGAGGGAAAATTCATAAATATCAAAGTGAGACAAGTAGATAGTATTTGGACTGTTTCCAAACTCATTTATCACAACCAAATGGCCTGTATTAAAATTCTCATTTAATAATAATTTTTAAAACCACTATTTTTATATCTCCCTAAATAAAGAGCACTTTGAAGTGCCTGAAATCTATCGTGGTTTCTATTAGTCATCCAATCAAGAATAACTTCCAAAAAAAGCACAAAAGGGCCTTTTGAAATAGAAGGGCAGATTTTGGAAAGTCAGCCACAATTAGCTTTGCACCTACCTGCAGGTGTAGCGCTCCTTTCCCTTCCGCAGCAGGTTCTCGGGCAGGGTGTTGGGAGGTGCTCTAAAGTTGAACATAGAGGGCACAGACTGGAGAAGCTCGCTGGCCTCGGGTTTCAGGGCACTGAAGCTCTCTAGCTTTTCCGCCATGTTTTCAATAGCTGACATCTGAAAGGCAAAAAGCATAGGACCATGAAGCATCTGATCTGACATCGTTCCTTCCATAATAATCTCTGGCAAACCAAGAACATTATTAATGGGGAAACATCACATCTTCTGAATGCAATGAATTTGTGAGAAACAAAAAATGTAGGGTCGCAACATTAAACCATGAGATAATTGATTTGAGAAATAAAAGTAGAACCAAGCTTATCAAATGCTGGGCAAACTTATTTCATAAGCCCTTAGGCCATTTTATAACAATCTGATCCATAATGGAGCAATGAAATATCTAAAAAAGATAATAAGATCAAATTAAACTTTAATTTAATTGATAGCATTATGTTATGGATATCAATAACAAACTGGAATTTTAGGGAAAGATGATATATGTCTTGCATAAATAATGAAAATCATAAGACCTGTGGAGTCCCAGGAGGACTCACAGCAAGAAAAAACATCAGTGTTCCAAAGATACAGCTTAAGCCAAATGCGCATAATCCAAAAAGAAAAAATGAAATGTGTAAGTGGTGTATTGTGTAAGACTACATTAAATTAATACCTAGATATACCAGATGTTTAAGAAAGATCACATATAAGCAGTTTTAATGAATTATGAGTTTGTTTGCATAAAGATTTGAGTTGAAATAATGGTTGATCAAGAATTTCATGGGGCTGAAAAAAAAAAAAAGAATTTCATGGGGCTGGAGCAGTGGCTCAGCAGTTACAGCACTTGCCTGGCATGCACAAGGATGCAGGTTCAAACCCAAGCACCATGTACAGAATAAAGTGTTGAAAACAATGAAAAACGCATGAACAAGTAAGTAAAGTTGATTCTTTCTCTCTTTCTCACTGTCTCTCTCCCTCTTAAAAAAAAAGAATTTCATATAACTTGATATACATTTTAGAAGATAAGGGGCAGTCACATAATCATATTCTTAGAGAAATACACTTAAATAAAAAACTACCTTGCCTAATTCTAAGGACCTAATTTGCTTGTAATCATCAAGTGTTTCTCTACCTACGCACAATTGACAGAGTTAAGATTAGAGGGTAACATTTACTTTTAAAGTTAACTTGATCCTTAATATCTATAGTTAGAGGGACTCTTGCATTTCCTTTAGCCCTCTCTAAATGTTGTTTCCTCTGCACCCTCAATTTTATGCAGAAGCTGTGTTAACAACCAAATCTTTAAGTAGACAAGCAAACTCCCAGGCCATCTTGTTAAATCAGTCAACTTACTATTTACAGTATTTGGTTCTCGTTATACCTCTAGGGAAATACCTACTTAAAAGGCTCCATATGTTTCTCAAAAAGCTGGGGTGGTAGACTAGAGGACACACAAGGACCTAGATGGTAACAACTGTAAATTCAAGCAACCGGTCAACTTCAAGAGGCTAACTGTTTTGTTGATGCGACAGCAAGGCAAAGATGGAGATCTAATTTACAAACTCCAGTTAAAAACAAATGATAACATTTCTTACTTAAAAGGAGCATCACCAACTTCTTAAGCTAGAGCAAAATTCTAACTGAATGGCCCAAACACGATTCTCTTCTCACAAAGGAAAGATTTTATGCTGGATTCTTCAAATGACTATTCATGTTCTAGTTAGCTCTCTTTCTTTTCTCTTTATCCTGGAACCTGCCCTCTCACTTCATGCCCAGACTCTTAATGCTAGCTACAAATTGCAATGTACAGGGTACCACTGCCAATTTGCCAAATGTCTTTCATCAAACACAGTGCAAAAAAATCTCAGAGGAAAGTCAAGATACATTTACTTGTCAGACGACAAATGTGAACGCATTGGGAGGCGGTAAGGGCTATAAGCTCAAGGGTTTGATTCATAATCACTCAGCTGCTAAAACATTCTCCACAGATGCAAGTGGACAGCACATTTGTCACTATGAAGGGTTTTGACACATACTGATCACAGGGCAGAGATATGGAATGATGATGTTGCTCAGAGAGGTTGTTGGAAATTCTGTCTCTGCAGAATACAGTTATTATCCCCTTGTAGGCAGGGCATTAGCATTTTCACATTACTTTGGATTTTATTTATTAAAAATCAATCCAGAAATATTTTATGATACTATTTTATTTGCATTTATTCCTGCTAATTGTTCCTTGCAGAAAATCATTTTGATATTCCCTCTACTGTGGAATAAATTGTCTGAATGAAAAATGACCTCTGGTCTTCAAGTTGATTAGCAGTAACAAGCAAGGGTGAGGGTCATGTTCACACGTATTTATTGGGAAGAACAGTAAGTGCATGGGTGATGATTATAAATGTTTTATTTATGTACATTTAATATTTGGGCAAAGTTTCATTATCTAGTGGTTTTAAATCACTTGAGTGTCCACCCTGCTGACACACTCAGATTCCTGAAGCAATACATCTTATAGAAACACTTTTCCTTTTATATGGAAAATAGCTTACTCATGACTACTATTATTCTCAGCTTTCATCTCTAGCACACATAAACTACAAGTCCTTCAAGTTATTTGAGAGCAACTGGCTGTTGAGAAATGTGTCTTGCTTTAGTAGCTGCTAATAGCCGGCTCCTTTTGAAGAAAGATCACTGTGATTACTTTACCTCAAACTGTTTCAATTTGAGAAAACCATCAAGACACAAGAAAATATATTACAGGCTTGATGGCTAAATAAGGACACTCTTAAAGACAATGGGGAAAAGAATAGGGATGACCCAAGCGCCTCCCTTATGAGCCATCCCGCCTTTGGTTTCCGGTATCAAAAAAGGGAGGATTAAATTGGAGGGGGAAAGGGAGAGAAGGAAGATGGGAAGTGAGATAAGGGTAGCTGTTAACCTATTAACACAACACACACACGCACACACACACACACACACACACACACTCTCTGCTCAGCTAGCAACAACTGAAGTGACATAAAACCTATCCTTGAATGCTTCCTTGTACCTAAGATTTGTTCTCGTGGTTCTTAACCTCAGATGGGAAGAATATGTCCCCACCAGAACAGAGAGAAGTGACTTAGCATCAACTTGCCAGTTGGGGTAGTTTAACAACTCTGTGACCAATCTCATCCCTAGTATATAACTTAAATTAAGGTGTTGAATTAAGAAGAACTTTATCTTATATATAGCATAAAACAACCTTCTGTTCTATCTGGCCTGACTCACGGATATTCTCCAGAAGTAACTTATATTTTACAGGATCTGTAATCAGTTTCAATATTCATTTTAAAGTGTTTTTAAAAATCAATTAATTGAAATGGATGGAACAGAATCCAGCTTTATGTTTTCTAATTATGAAAAAATCCAATGGAAGGGTAACGTGCACCACTATGAATAAGAAATTTGCTGAATGTAGGGAAAAAGAAGGGGATAAAACTTAGATCATATATTTTAGAAATTAATTGCCATATGACCCATTGATGTCTTAGGCTAATCTCAGATCAGTAAATGACAGGTTTTTTTTTCCTATGGAACAGTAATTTTATTTAGATATGTAATAATTGTTGATGGTATCTGCAGCCAGATGTCTGGAAAAGGAAGTCATTTCACCTCCTTCCAGTCCCCAAGAGGCTATTAACTTTATACTGACGCAAACTAATATTTAGACACAATTCCCTAGCTCCTACCAAAAATGTAGCTATATCTCTAGTCAAATAAAGCTGTATTTTTAAAAACATTTCAGCAGGCAAGATATCATCAACTGAGTCCTAAGTACTTATCTTAACATTTATTATCTGGCAGCCAATAACTGATGACATAAAAACATTTCTCATTAAAACTATTAAAGTGACAACCTGATTATATGAAATGATATGTCCAAAGGCACCATGAATTATGTGACCTAGTGTTTCACAATTAAATTATACATGTCTTTATCATAAAATAACTGACTATTCATAAATAACTAATGATGGGAAAGTTTGTAGATTTGGTAGCTTTCTATATTTATTCTCTTGATAATCTTGAGAAATCTCAAAGTCATGATCATTTGAGGGGGAAATAAATATTCATATTTTACATTTATCTCACACCATGTATCACATTCAGCAGAACACACCTAGAGTTTTTTACCACTAAAAATTATAGGCATATATCTTTAATATTTCCCACTAATACCTGTTTTATAACACAGATGCAAATCGTAGCCCTGAGAAATATGTGATGGAGTGGAAGTGTTTCCAGAGCATTGCCATGGCAGCTGCTTTGCTGTTGTATTGTAATGAGAGGGAATCTAACTTAAAATCTGAATGAGTTTTGGAAATTGGTCAAGTATGTAGAGGGTTAACATCTTCAGCATTAAGCAGCTACAATTTATCTACTACCAACGTCACACTACATCCTAGAAAAGACGAGGGCCATGAGGCATAGAACTCAGGACAGATCTCTGCCAGGAAATGCAGAGGAGGAATCCTGGAGATGGAGGCCAGGATGATCAAGAGCAACACTATGGACTACGCAACACACACACACACACACACACACACACACGCTCTCTCGCTCTCTCTCTCTCTCTTTCTCTCCTCTTTCCATAACTATTTATGCTTTTGAAATAAATAAATAAATTTCGACTGGAGAAAAATGACTCAGTGTTTTTGGCACTTGCCTGGTACTCACAAGGATGCGAGTTCAAACCCCAACATCAGATACACAGTGAAGTTTCTCTCCGAAACAAAAGCCACATGAAAAACTTAAACTAAACTTAAAAAATAATGACTCTTTCTTTCTTTCTCACTGTCCCTCTCTCTTTAAAAAAAATAAAAATAAATAGGGCTGGAGAGGTGGTCCAGCAGTTAGGGTGCTTGCTTGGCATGTGCGAGTACGCAGGTTTGGATCCCAGCACCACATACACAGCGAAGTCTTAGAGTGACTAAGGCCACATGAAAGGCTAAATAAAATTGATTCTCTCTCTCTCTTTCTCTATCTCTCCCTCTATCTTTAAAATAAATAAATAAATAAATAAACAAACAAACATAATCCTTAAAAGTATACCAGAAGGAGAGAAATCACAATTTGTCACATATTACACAATAGAGAGAAACTGGAGAAATTCCTTGTAAAGAAAAAATAACACCAGAAAAAAAGAAATAGGTAAGTTCTAAAGTGCTCCAACCCAAATCAGTTTATAATAACTACATCGTGCCTCTAAAAGGAGAGCTGATCTATGCCCCAAGATCTTCCCCATTTCTTATAAATCAGCATAATTTTGAGTGAAGATGTAAATACACATATACTTAGAGGAAATTTTGAGATATATATTATTTCTGTTGACCAAGTTGTATTTGGAGGTGAAAAGTAAAGAAGCAGGATTCTTTGTCTCCTAAATGTCTTCACCAATAATAATAATAATAAAGAATCTGTCCCCTAGTATCATTAATTGAAACCAATTATATCTGGAAGTTGAGGAAGTGAGACCAAGTGCAAAAAGATCCATTCACTAGTTAGATAAGAAGTTTGAAACATTTAGTTTCATTTCTAAAAAGCCAGAATTTGTGCCTTGGATAGATGAATGAGAACTCCAAATGTCAGCCTGGGTCTACACATAAGTCTAGGTTTTATCCTGTGCAAGTCTTTATCAAAAGTATCTTTAACATGTTGTCCCCATAATAATGGTCGTTTCCACTAAATGACCCATTTGAAGCTTTCTTTAATAACATGCGTCCAGGTGTCTGGAGTTCCATATCAAGGAATAATTATGTGGAATGGGTCAGATTTATCAAACAAAATCATTCCATAAACAATTTCTAGCTCACTAAATGCCCAATTATATCTAAAAGTATTGTGCAGCTGGATAAAGTAGGGTAGTTATCTGCTGCAGCCATGTCATTTAATGGAAAGGGGCTCAGAATTCATTACGGATGCACAGCAATTTTGAATATAATCTGTTTTCTTTTAAATGCTACATTATTTTAGTTAAAAATATAAGTAGGAAACTTACCCAAGTTCTCTGATCAGGCAGTTGGAACTGGGAGCAAAATTGAAACAAAAACAAAAAATTACTTGTGTGTTGGTATCTTTATTGCAATCTATCCTGTGAGAAATTAACATTTATCCTAATTTAGTAATTTTGGCTTATCATGTAACTGTACCTTGAGTAAAAAGCTTTGGAAATGAAAAAAAAATAAGTATTTTTATAAATACTGCTCAGCTTCCTCTATTACCTAAAATAAACTTCAGAATCAAGGTTGTAAACCAAGATGGTTTTTATTCTAAGAAAGCTAAATGCTATATACTACCACGTCTTAAAATAGGACAGATGATACGTTTTGCTCACTGCAAAATGACTTTTCCAAATTCTGCTTCAATAATTATATAGTAAGTGATTTCCTACAAAATCCAATTTCTTGCATTTTATGTTACCAGAGATAAAGGAAATATGATTTTTACTAAAATGTGAAGTTAAGTAACAAAAAATTAATGTTCTTGGAAATCCATTGCTTGATACTGTG
This sequence comes from Aplodontia rufa, assembly GCA_004027875.1. Lineage (NCBI taxonomy): Eukaryota > Metazoa > Chordata > Mammalia > Rodentia > Aplodontiidae > Aplodontia > Aplodontia rufa. The sequence goes on along the minus strand of PVKS010000801.1, from coordinate 53,425 downwards.
GAACTCAGACCACCAGCAGTCAGAACACTTTAAGCAAATTAATTAAAAAAAAAACTAAAAAAGATCTAACTGTATATTACACTGTAGGGCAAGACTCACTATTCACTTATTCAGTGAATAAGAAGTTCTTCCAGGAAACACAAAGATTATACTTTAATGACATTATTTTGTTTAGTTAAAGGGGATATACATCTTTGACTTCATAATTTCAGATCTTGAATAAGGAAGATATGTACATTTAAAATAATGAAAGCTTGATCAAAGAAGAAATATTACAACAGGCAACACTAGTTGAAAGCAGAACAGATGATGAATGGCAGACAAGTGGTTTTTACATCAATGTACAAATGACGACTTGAGAAAAAGATAAACTATTCCCAATTTCTTGGACTGTAGTAACAGATAAAGTGGAGGTAACAATAAAAGAAAAAAAATATAGATGAATGGAAAAGGACAGAAGCCTAAGTAAAGAGAATCGTTTTTGCAAATGTACACAAAGCTAAACCTTTAAAAATAAATGCTTAAATAACTAAAGTAATATTAAAATTATAGGAAAATCAAACCAAGGAGTAATTGCTATTTTCACAATGGCATGGTTGCCAAATTATTTCTGTGGCAGTTCCCATGAGCTATCAATGTGATGGCAAAGCACCCGAAACAGAAATCAAGGAAACGGATTGAGTGGAGACTGCACAGTAACACCATTCCCTCCAGTTCACCTATTTGTGGCCATTACTGCCTTTTCAACATTATAACTTAAAATAAAACATTTTCAGGTGTATATCCAGGGATAATCTCTACAGTGCTCATTTCTCCTCATAGTAAACTAACTTATTTATAAGAGAAAAATGAAAGGCTATATAAATAAGTATTCTAATGGCCTGATAGAGGAAACATACTTCTTCAAGGATTAAATTAAGAGAGGAACTTAGGCCCCAAGGACTTATCTCTCAATTTTTATACATATGTTCATGTACCTTCTAATTATTTTGACAGAATTTTAAAAACATATATTATTATTCCATATGGCAGGCTAATAATCTTTCCATACAGTTGAATAAATATTTATTGAGATGTTCATTTTTTGTTGACTAGGGATTGTGCTCTAGGGAGGCATGTGCAGGTAGAACACAATAAAGTACAAAAATTATAGAATCAAACTTGCCCAAAGAATACCACTACTAGGCACTGACGTATCTGTTATATATGTCCCCCAAAGCATTGAGAATATGATTCTCTTTATTAGCATAACCCTAAGAAAAAGATAGGATCAATGCAATGCCCATTTTGAAGAAGAACCAGAAGCCCAGAAGAACCATGTGATTTCTTTTAATTTACTTTAAATTGAAAGTGAAGCAATCAATAGTTGCTTCTATATAGTTCTATGCAAGAACTTATTTGGCTATGAAATCGTGGGAGCAGAGGCCTGCCTAGGTGTTTTGTCTTCTTGCTTTGTGCTATCCTTTCTACCACCCAGGGAGGTCATGCCATGTACACACAGTAAAAATCTTTCTAAATTCTCCTAGATACACGGAACAGCCCTGGAAAATAAATTGGGCTAGGGAATGGGAAGAGGCTATTTTATGAAGATTCCTTTATATTCACAACGGGATGCTTCTGCATCCACTAATAAAAGCGCTTTCCCATTAGGTCCTTCCACAGGCCAAACACAAGGCTAAATGCATCCTGGACGCAAACACCAATCTTTACAGCTACCCTAGTAAGGCTGAGAATGGAACTCCTATTTATTGATCCAGAAAACTTAGGAGAGATTTAACTATGTTGCTCAAAACTTCAGCTCTGTTGCTAATAAGCAGAAAAGCATCTTGTGAAGCTGTTAATTCTAGCCCCACATCTTGTAGTTTGTTTGTTTTAAGGTGCATCTTGAAGCTAGGATGGAAGTAATTGAGTACTAGAAAAAAAAAAAAAACCTGCTATGACTTTGGAACAGTAAAAGGAGCTTTCTGAAAGAACAAACAGCTTGACCCGAAGACAGTGAAACCCGGAGGACGAGCCAAGCTGTTCCTGCTGTATCCCAGCAGCCTGCACCCTTGCACATTAAAACAGTCATGAGGGTCATGAAAACAATGGCTTATTTCTGCGGTCACTGGTAAATAGCCTTATCCCCAACGACTCTTCAGACAGCACCACTGTCCAGCAAAGAGAAGGTAAGCAGCAGGCACAGCAGGGCTTCTGGACCCTGCTCCAGAGTGGCAGGAAGCCTTGTTGACCACGGGGCATACTCTGCACATGGGGTGCTGCATGTTATGTGTCCTCCTTGGGTCCTGTTCTAATAGAAGCATGCAGCACTAAGCAGTCACTTACATCTGACATTCTGTGGGGGAAGGAAACCCACCGCCCCTGTCTGTGAGGGTCTGGAGAAGGTGTCCCGTGTGCAGCTCACACCTCACTTTGGTCATCCTTCATTAACTTTAAGAATATCAAAAATAATGCGTGTTATGTCATATTATTTTATTAAAAATATGTAAATACTATAGTCCCCACAGCTTATGTTACTTCAAATTTGGGAATAAAAAAAAATGAAAAAAAAGTACAAGCACGGGGCTGGAGCGGTGGCTCAGCAGTCACGGCACTTGCTGGGCATGCGCGAGGACATGAGTTTGAACTCCAGCACCGCGTACACAACGAACTGTTAGAGCAATGAAAGCCACATGAAAAACTAAATAAAATTGATTCTTTTTTTCTCTCTCTCACTGCTCTTCTCTCTCTTAAGAAAATAAAAGAAAGAAAAAGCTCATGCTATATTTATAATAGTGGCCTGCAGCTATGGAGCTATTGGTAGGCAAAACTGCCCATCTTGTGATTCACTAAATTTACCTTGATTAGCCAGAGATCTCTGAATTCCAGAGAGATGGGGACTTACAGCCAATGCTTTCATTTTACAGATAAGAAAACTAAGAACCAGATGGACTGAGTTGCTCAAAGATACTAAATCCCAGTCCTGTTTCACTCCATTTTACCATGGACCACAGCACTCAATTTTGCAGTGGTTAATTACTAAATTTTCAAGATAATCAGACTATGAAAACAATCTGATTATTATAACTAAATGTATATAGATCTTATATCCTCATAAATATATATTTATTTGTAATTAGAAAGGAAGGTATCGATAAAGTACCTGATATAAAATGCATATTATTTTCAGGTTTATGAGCTAATGAAACCTTTCAAGTGCTATTTAGACAGACCCAAGAGAAAAATAGTTACTGATAATCATTCATTGCTTTCCATAATGTAATTATATAAATGATGTTACCTTAGCCTTAGCTTTGCTTTATAAAGTTAATATTAACTGGAATATTTCTAAAACTTTTTTGCTAGATCATATTTTTTCTCAGTTGAATTACAGTGAGAATTTTTCAACAATAACAGATTTCTCCAATCATCCCAAGAGGCTGCATTTCAACTCTAATGCTCTTGCTCAGGATTTTGGAAAGGTGTATGAAAAAGTGAAGAAGAGGTGGGGAGGATCAGATCCCCAAATGAATTAATTTAATTACCTCATAATTTTCTACAAGACAGTTTGCATAAATTTTCACCCACTTTATTAGAGGACCATCATTTTTAGTTTGAACATATTGCAATAGAACCAATAAATTTACTCTGCTTTCAGACATTTTCATAAAAATTTTGCTATCTATAAAGATCAGAGCTTGTATCCTTTAAACAAAAACAAAATAAAATGAAACATAAATCAGGGAATTAGATTCAAGATGTTCACATATTTGTTCTTTCAATACAATTCTCCAGATTTGGATTGATAAGTAAACCTGTTTTTTAAAAAATAACCAAATGGGTAGGGATGGAGAGATGAACCAATGAGATAATACTGTTTTGTATTTTCCTTGCAACAAGAAACTGTATGCATTTTGATAAATGGGCATGACTCCATTCAGCAAATAGCTCTGGGTATTGTGGTGAATTCTTCTGCAATTACAGAACTCTGCTGGAATGCCCAGTGCTCTCTAGATAAATTCTTTCGCCCTCTATGGTAACAACTCGTCAGGTAGACTCATTTCCTGTTTTTATCTAAGCACTAAAAGAATAAGAATGACCTTCAGGAGTTGGAGACGAGTCACAGTATGATCCACATCTTATTATCAGCAACCTTAAACACAAAAGATAACTTCAATATTTATTTCCTTAACTGACTTCTGCTTACCCCAAAATGCACTTTGGCTCAACAAGCAGTTAACAACAGACAATAATTTAACACCAAAACCACGTTATTTTTACACATACATTAATTACTTTTTCTTTAAAGAGCTTGGGTTTTAATTCCATTAGAATTTCCTGTGTTCTTCCAAGCAGCGTCATAGGAAATCCTAGTGTTCTCAAGATTTCTTTCATTTCTTTGCACCTGCTTTTCAGGATCAACAAGTTAGTTTACAAGCTTGAAATCTCAAATTCAAAATACTTACTTGTGGGTGAAACAAGAATCCTGGAGAAGGTCTCAAGTATTTCTCTTTCAAAGCTTCAAGTGGGTCGGTTAGTTTTCTTTTCTCTACTCTGAAAGGTTAAAATTAGATTTTGGAGGTGAATCAGTCTCACGTATCAATCACTACATAATCACTGACATTTAAAAGAGGAAAGCAAATTGCAGGTTCCCGGGACGAGCATTAATAAAAATATAAAGACATCCGTTCACTTCTTGAAGAATACTTAAGGCACTTCTAGGAGCTAAACGAGAGAAAGTCGTATTTATAATGGAAAAATCCTACTCAGTGTCTAGTAATAACAAGGAAATAGGAAAACAAATGGTTGCTAAATTAGAGGCCTCTGTCATTTCTGTACCTTTCCATTTCAAATCAAGACAAAAATGCTTGATGATTCTGAGGTCATGAAAATAGGGTTAATTTTGAAAGTTAAAGCCATTTTCTATCAAGAATGTGTTCTCCCAAATTTTCTTTCAAATCTACCAGTATCAAGGGAGTTTCCAACAATGTTATGCACCCTGCTAGCCATCTTTAAGTTATACTCAGAGATACCTGATAATTATCAAATTAGATAGACAGAGACATACTCTCTAGATGCCATTGCTAATAAACAGGGCAAACAGGAAGCCAAGGGGTGAGAAAAGACCTGTATGTCCCTTCTGCTTTTGTTTGTCATTTCATTTTCAGTTAAGTATACAAGGAAATGATATCACAATTTGAATTATTTTTTTTTTTACCAATTATTGGTAATTTTCTCTTAAAAACTGTTGAATAGGGGCTGAAGCAGTGGCTCAGCAGTTATGGCACTTGCCCAGCATGCGTAAGTTTGTGAGATCAGACCCCAGCACCAGGGACCAACAAAGTCTTGGAGCAATGAAAGCTGCATGAAAAAACCAAATAAAATTGTTTCTCTCTTTTTCTCTCTTACAGTCCCTCTCTCTTTAAAAAGAAAAAAAAAACCTGTTGAATAGGGACTGGAGCACTGGCTCAAAGGTTACAGCACTTGCCTGGCATGTGTAAAGATGTGGGTTCGAACCCCAGCACCACGTACACAATGAAGCGTGGGAGCCATGAAAGCCACATGGAAAACTAAATAAAATTGATTCACCCCTTCTCTCTCTCTCTCTCTCTCTCTCACTGTTCCCCTCTCTTTAAAAAAAAAAAAGCCCACTGAATAAAAGTATACTTTTAAAATAGCATTGAAACAAATAAAACAGCTATCAATTCTTGAAATTTTATATACACTATGTTCTGCATATACTATTTCACTTATTGCACTAGGTGATATTATACCCATTTATGGGTGAAAAGAAAAAGTCTAGGGCATGGGACGATTGACATTCAGCTCAGGCCTAATGCAAAAATTGGGGGTTAGTTCTTTCTTGAATTGGTAAAACGACAGCCTAAGGCCTGAGACACCAAACAGAAAATGGCAACTAGAGAAAGAGGAAGATTGGGAGGTGGTGGAGGTAAGTTCAGTGGAGATGTGAAGGAAATGCACACCCACTGCTGTTGGGAGAGTGTGAGAAACAAAGTCTGGGAAAGATTTTCAGTAAGTACTAAGATGGCCAATGGAATTTGAAATATGACCTTACTGAAAATGTGTGACATATAATCTACATAAAATATATGGAAGATCCATTTTTCCTGTTCTAGTAATGGATGGGACTGCCACAGAATTAAGATATAGTCATTGGGGGAAAAAAAGAGGCACTTCAGTAAAAAAAGTTCTTAAGATAGTTGTAGCACTGATATATACATATTTTTTTAAGAGAGAGGGACAGTGAGAGAGAGAGAGAGAGAGAGAGAAACAATTTTTTTTACTTAGTTTTTCATGTGCCTTTTGTTGCTCTGAGACTTCATTGGGTACATGGTGCTGGGGTTTGAACTCGAGTACTCACACATGCCAGACAAGTGCCATAACCCCAGGGCCACTGCTCCAGCCCAAGAGATATTTTTGTTTTGTCCTTTCTTGTTCCCTTTGTCCTGTTGCGATGGGGATGACCTTTTACAAAGTGGCAATTTTTTTTATAATGCATTGTAGATAATATAGATAGAAGACTTTAAATGAAAAAAAAAAGTCACCATTCTAGTATATACTACGTCATGAAAAGACCATAAGCATTGCTGAATGAAATGATAGCCTCAAATCTCTTTATTAAAAGATATCAGGCAAATATGATAATACTCTTATCTTTAATAAGTTCACTAAAAATTATCCATATATTCCATAAAGTCTTAATAATGTTTAAAATTTGATTGAGAAAGTAAATTGAAAATGCTTATGATATTTAAAAGACATAATGAACACATTACTTTTATTCACACCATGTAAAAGAAAAATAGTATTTAAAAGCTCAATGATATTGAAGGGTCCAGTGCATGTTACAGCATACTACCTAAGAAGCCTTTTACTAAACATATTAGGTAGTGTGGGAACTGAAGGCAATAAATAGAGACATTTTTTAGGCAAACCACTCACACTTACATACAAAATTTTCTTGCGATTAATATTTCATTTACTTGATGCTTCTAAGAGGTTTATTTAGAACTAGACTATGACCAGCCTTTATTTAGGAAGTGTTGGTAGGTTAACAAAAAGTAGACTTGCTGTTATATGCCCCATCCTATTCTAAATAACCTGACCCATTTAAGTACCCACACATATTTGCATTAATCCATCAGGAGCCTCATTCTTCCACCACTTGACAATTTGCTTTAAATATGACTTTCCCATATTTTCCACTCCAAAAAAAATGTGTTCAAAAATAAATTTATTGTCAAGGGAAAAAAGTTCTGGGGGCCTATTCCAAACCCCCAACTTCAGAGACGTCAAAAGATAAGTCCAAACCCACTGAGTCAACTTTCTCAATAGAAAATCGAAACAACTTCACCCTGCTTTTATAATAATAATAATAATAATAATTTGGTTTTAAAAGATGTAACTCTGTGGTATAAAATCTGCCTGTCATAGATCTGTTCATATTTCATGATCTTCTACCCACCCTTACCTGTAAATAGGGTCCATAAAGAAGGGAGTGGGTCTTGCATGCTGCAAGGAACCATCTGAAGCTGGTCTTGCTTCGACATTACTTCCTTTCTTTTCCCCAAACACATGGTTTTTTCGAGGCTCAGTCAGTTTTGTCCCACTGGCTCTACTCCTACTGCCCATGCTTAGATCCAGGGGCTGATCTTGGCCTGCAGCAGAAGTTGCTGGAGGTTTGGAGGGGACTGGAGTCACGGGCTTCTCATCCTTTCGCTTAGTGGTGAGATCAAAAGGGGACTCAGAGCTTCCTTTCTGCAGTTTCTTTACTTCACTTGGTGATTGGGGCTCCATTTTCAAAGGTAACGATCTCAAGTCTCTATCAGGAAATGGGTACATTGATTGAGAGAATGCTGGAAAAAATGGGAGGGGAAACATGGAAGGGTAAGGTAAAGCTCCAACTTTTTTGTCTTGCAGCCCCACCAGTCCTGTTGAACCAAAGTATTTTTCAGCAATAGAAGCAATAGCCTTTATAGAATCATTCACAGCTCCTGACACCGCAGTCTGCTCCTCTAAAGATGGTGAGAAAATGGAATGATTGCTGTATTCTTTCTTATTATTTATTGAAGCCAGATTCTGAAGAGGGCTTACTTTGTCTTTGAACATTTTACCATTTTCTTTAAATTTCTCTTTATCACTTTCAATGTCACTTTCCAGATCAGAGCCCGAGGTTGTTTCCAGGTCACTGCCACTTGGTGTACTGACATCGTCAAGGTCACTACTCTCTGACTGGTCACTGATTTTCTCAAGGGGCCTCTCGTCAGAGGACCTCTCGGGCTGGAGTTCCACTGGCTTATTGTCCCCTACAGGTGGGTGTTTAGATAGTGCCTTCAAAATATCCTGTGTAGCTGGCAGTATCTGAGGATGTGTCATGAGGGGACTTTGACTTTTGTTTGTCTGTTCAGTACTTGATAGTCCTTTAACAGGAGAACTAGCAGGTATCAAAGGAGGCCTGTGGTACAAGCCGGAAGGAAACAGACCAGGGAAGCTAAAAGAAAATCCAGGAGCTGTTGGAAAGGTAAGACCAGCAGGATGCCTATTGGCGCCAAAATAGTCAGCAAGGCCCGGGTTGGCATGACTCATATTAACCATGGACGTTTTATCCATAGCTGGGGTTCCAGGAAGTGAAATGCCTTGGCCAAAAAATCCACCTGCCGCAAAATGGTTCTTGCCCTCACAAAACCTCCTGTGCTTATTTAAGGAAGACGTAGTGCTGAACATTTGTCCACAGTCTTTGCACTTGATTTGGGTTCTGCAATCAGCATGCATGCGCTTATGACGACAAAGGTTTGAAAACTGAGTATAGGATTTATGGCAGACCTCACCTGTGTGCAAACAACAAAAAAGAATCTCAGGCTTTATGGCAATTGCTTCTGAATTTAGCAAGTATCACAATTGGTTTACCCCAAATAATTTCAACGAGGAAGCCATGAAAAGAAGTCGGAGGCACCAATGTGGGTGCTCCAAACACAGAAAACCCCATTTCACTAGATTCCAAAGCAAGGCATCCAACCTGACAAATGTCTTGAGGCAGCACAAGTATTTCATACACATGTAAATACTCTGTCATCCCCGTTGCACAATACTTAGCATAATATCTATGCACTTAAATATTTACGGAAAAGTCAAATTCCAACATGCACTGCTCCCCCGCCCCGTTACTATACAAGTAGTCTTAAAAATTAAACACTTCAGATGTATCAAGTATGAAACACAACAGGAACACCTTCCAAATTTTAGACCACTTAAAGAATCCTACATTGGGGACATGAAAACAAAATAAAACAGCATTTCCCTTCACCAGAAACCTCGCCTTTACTGCCTTTCCCCTGTGCTTGCTCTGGCATTATTTAATTGGTATTATATCATATGCTCTCATCATTCACACATCAAAGCCACACAACAATGCACATTGTGTATTCTGAGACTTTTTTTAACAATCATTTTCATGATTTGAGAAAGACTGACATAATTTACAATGGCTCTATTTTAAGCCTGCAAAGGAAACTACATTGAATGTAGCCCATCCTGCATTGCTGGTTCCCATGAACTATGATCACGTCCTCTGACTTCCCCTCACACCAGTGGTTGTGCTAACCTTCCTGCATTTATGAAATCCCTGTCCTTGGGAAACATGTCCACTTGTTGTCATATCTTCCCGGTTATCTTGGGGCTTGACTTCTGTGTTACAGCCAACTATGGTAAGCAAGGGAGAGTGCTGTGAACCCGCTCTGATCCAGAAAGGACACAGCAGTGGATGTGGCTGTAAAATATCCCCCACCCCAAGAATTTGCCAATAAAGTGGCATGTCTTCCTCCTCGCATGTGTACCAACGTATCTAAATATATCATAAGACCAAATTTTGTAATTCTCAAGAGCCCTTTCTAGGTAAGAATCCTTCCTATTAACTTTATAGTCAGCTGGTTTCTATCTCTTTACTAAGCATTTTTTTATTTCACTTTCCCAGGGATGAGTTACTTTATATGTGAGCATACTTTAAGGCTTCTATACATGTTTAAAAACTGCAGCAATATGATATGCCTTGCTGGTAACTGTTGAAACAAATTGATTTTAAGAAATTAAATTGAAGACAAAATGCAAGTTATTGCTTTTCCTCCTTGCAGTCTAATCAATCATGATTTAAAAAAAAAAAGAAAACTCATGCGAAGGAGATTTTATAAACCTCAGTCAAGCAAAACTCATCCAGAACTTGGATCAACCCACAAACATACAAACAGGAAGTGCCAGGCGACTGCAGATCTACTTGTTTTATTGCTTAAGGTTCATCTGTATTGCTACAGCTGTCCATGTGCTTGGTAATACCAAGAGCACCTTCAATTATGGGATGATTCATAACATTGTAGAGGCTGTAATATGCATTTTAACAGCAAGAGAAGATATGGGTGACTTCTTTTCAAACTATTCTACCAGAATATATTGATCAGAATCTGTTTAAAAAGTTAACCACATACCATAAATATGCATGTCATGCACATTATTTGATATACTAATTAAAATCATAATAATGGTGAGGGTGGAAACATCAGATTTTACCTACATATACTAATTCGTTATAAGTTAAAATAAGAAATCATCAATAAAATATTGTTAGAATTTTAAAAACACACTCTTCAAGAAAGCAGTCTATGGTCTGGGCATTAAAAGGCACTGGGAAAACATCCTGATGGGTGTTCAACCAAACTGTAAGTTTTGCTCTCTACACTTTTTTCGGCTGGGTGGCTTTAAGAAAATCAAGAGCTCCTCTGTTCTGGGGTAACGGACAGTGCACCTGACTCGACTAGATGTACCCCTTGTTACACAATGAGCAGCGTTGGTGTCTAGTCTCAAGAACATAGACTCCTGGGGCTATTCCCTTAGACTGAGGCTTTGTTATCAGTTCTTAAAGCCTTGGCCTAGGATCCACAGCCACCAGGCCTCCAGGTAAACCGTTACAATTGATGTTGAAGTCTCTACTCTACTGTAATTTTCTCAGTAATAAGGAATTAGACAGCAGTTAACATTGCATTTTTCTACTTATTAAACAAATTAAGAGGCATTTTGAATATATTCAGCCTATTAGAGCATGTGGTTTCTATTTGGGAAGGCTGGAGGTTCTTGTAAAGGCAGTGAGTAATTACCTTAGCACTGGTAAGTCTGGGCTGGGGCTCGGCGGCACACTGTAATAAGAGACAGTTGCCATAAACACACCAGTGGGGGTGAATCTTGGTGTGTGGCCTTCTGGTGAGAAACAGATATCAGCCCTAGGTGAACCTCCTCCACTCCCGTCTCCACACCAACTCCTGATCCTTAAACCCTTTTGTTCTGAAATTACACGGCTATTATTCATAATTACTCCATGGTTCTCTGTCAGATTTTATATTTGAAGAATGCCATCTGCTGTTTAAATTTACCAATAATTACTGAAAATGTATTCATGGGAAATACTTCAAGTGATCTGATTGGAGAGGGGCAGCCTATGGTGCTTTAAAGTGAAACCCTTGACTCAACACAATTAAAATTGTAGATCCCAGAGTCTCTGATGATGGGAGTCCATATTTTCTGACTTTTACTTTACATAATAGAGAAGGTATTAAATTGGTGATCAGAATTGCTTGTGGTCTCTTCCACTCTTTTTCTCACAAAAACATAATAAAATATACAAAAAATTTATTTCTGAGAAGTCAGAATAAATGAACACTTTAATATTGTACGTCTGTAGCACTTCTTAACATGTTTTTAGGACATTATGGCCTAGAGTCTCAAATGCCTTTTTGAGACAAGAAGTCTAAAATTCCTATTGTATACTTGTTTCCCATGACTTTCAACAGAGCTTCCCCAAGGGAGACGAGAGCACCCTTTTGTTTATCTCTGAGTCTATTTCACTCCACCCAGGGAACAGAACATCTGAGCAAAACAGGACTCTGGTGTAAGCTGGAAAGGAACGAAAGCTCTCTTGGTACTTGGAAGCACAAAAGAAAGCCGTGTCAAGCCAAAGAATGGGAGACTTCGCTTCTGGCGCCTCCATGTTGGCACTGAAAATTCCTTTTTTTTCCACCAGGTCCTATAGTATTGTCTCACATAGCTACTACGAACCATCAGGTATTTGTCAGAAAAAGTGGTTTTTAAGGGGGTTCCCAAATCAGAGGTTTTGCCAGAGTCTGATTTAACCAATTCTATGTGCATCTGGATCCAAAGTCAGTTTTTCAGTTTGCAGCACAAATCATGACTCACTGGATTCATACACTCAGCCAAGCAAGGGAACAAAAGCAGCCCAGAGTTGCTGCCCAGATGGACTAAAAACTGATTTTCCTTATGAAATATTTCAGTACAGTACAGAGGAGTGGGTAGACCGAAGAAGCAGCAAACAAGGGCCGAGTTTAACTTCACTTGAAACGTGTTACACTCAAGTGCCCTACCCAGGATATTCTAAGTAGGTGGCCAGATTGGATGTCCCCTGAAAGCACACTGCCTGTAAATTTGCTTCAGTGCAGTGGGTAAGAGAAGCAGCGTGTCCAGCATCAAAGTGGAAACATTCTGGTTTTCAAGTAACCGTACTACCCAGGCCCGAAGCCTAAAAAGCAGCAAGAATGGGCAGATTAAAGGGCATTGTCTTCCTCTCTCCCACACACGCAGGCACACACACACACAGAGTCGTAAGCCTACTTGCCAGGTGGGGTTCTTCCAGCTCTTTCTGATCCAGAACGGGTTTTTAATCACTTCATCTTGTTCAGTGATATCTGCTATTTGCTGTTTTACAAAGCCATGAACATTTACGGTGTGAGGCAAATCTGGTTGTCTCCATTAAATCCCACAACCCGGGGAGGCTTCCCTTTCATTATTTAACGACTTCTCTTTTCTCTACCTGTTATTGATTTCATCTAAAAGAAAACACCCCAGGGATCATAGACAAAATACCATGGATCTGGTTATAAAAGATTTTCTTGTAATAGAAAATAGCCCTACTGGATTGGACCATAAATAGCTATTACAGTGACTCCCCTAATGGCCACGTGTGGTCGTTCTGCAGATCGGAGGAGAGACAGATGCAGGAAGGAGGGCTGGAGTTTTAAAAACTTACAGATAAAAGGCTTCACACTGCTGTGGATGTGCTTGTGTTGTTTGAGGCCTGACGAAGTGGCAAACGTTTTGCCACACTCCGGGCAAGCGTGGGCCCGGGCACCAACGTGCTGAGAGCGAATGTGCCGCTGAAGGTTGCTAGGGTCCGTGAAAACCTGCTAGGAAATGAGTACTGATTAATCAAGAAATTTAATTCAAGGACACAATAAAGAAGACCAGGGATGACTCAAGAAGGAATTTGGTTTATTTGTTTTGTTTTGTTCCCCAAAGACAAAAAGAAAGTCATATTTTTTCCACAGTGCAAATTCCTCTAGAATAGGAACTGTGAATTATTCAGCTCCATGGCCTCAGCATAGGGTACCTACTGGTGCCAGTTACAGAACAAAATAATGAATGGCATTGTTGGGTCATACTCAGGACCTTTTCTGATCCCACTTACAGAAACTGGAGTTAAAATATAAAATGATGCTCAGATCCTTATTAAAACTGATATGCTACTTCCACTCTGTAAATAAAGACATATTACGAATGAAATTAGGGGGATTTTGACTAAAGTACCCAATCTATTAAGACAGTTTCCTTAGAGGGTTAAATTCTAGCACCCTGTTTCACTAAGTTACCAGCAAGTTAAAATTATTCCTGTAAACATGTACTGAAAAAAAAAGTTTAAAAAGTCAACCAACACAAACAGAAATAAAATATCTTTAAATAAAATTTGGAACATTATAATTTCCAAATGCTATAAAAAGCTATTGGAAATTGAAAATGATACCAGGACATCTTTTACTTAATTAAGAAATGTGAAAATCAAAAGTTACAAGTTATTGTTCACCATAGTCCAGGGTTAAGATCTCAGTGGAATACTTTCCTTCTGCATGTATGTCATTCAGCACTGGCCACTGAGACAGAGGCTCTACTCTTTTTAATTAGAACCAAGTCATGATTTACAGTGAGGACTGGGATGGAAAAATCTGCAAATGTAGGAGTCTCCCATTCTTTCTGAATAGGCATTCAGAAACTTTATGCGACTTCCGCACAAATTGCTATTAAGAAAAATTGGTAATGTGCATTGGATAAAATTTTCATTCCCCATAAGGCTATAAAACAACCCTACACTGGCAAGTCAGTAGCGGAACCAGGAATTTAGCAAGGATGTCTGACACCTAGTTCTGGAACTCACCATTAAGCCTCACTTCCTCCCTTACAAAAATAAAAGGATACCCACTAAGTGTTTTTATACACTCTACTAATGCCTTTTAGCATACAACACTCAGCCTACTTTTCTCAAGATATTTATAGTTTCCCCTCTCAAGGCTTGTTTTCATATATCGTAGCAAGTGATGGATTAAGAGAGAGCAGGATGACAGAGAGAGGCCAAGTAGCCTACAAATTCACTGTACCTTGGCACAGTTTTCACATTCATAGTGCTTTCCACTGTCATGTGACATCTGGTGGCGAATTAAATTGGACTTCCAGTTAAATGCCTTGGGACACTGATCACACTTATACTCCCTCTCTTCAGTATGTGACAACATGTGTTTCTCCAAGCTGTTAAGAGAACAACTGATTTAATAAACACGGTGACGAAGAAAACTGTCATAAACAGAATGCTATTTTAGTACCAACCCTATTGGCAGTTAAAGATTTAAGAAGGAGAAGCAGTCGAAGTGGGAAAGAGGAAAGAGAGGAAACAGTTTTGTGATGGAGAAGAGTACACAGTATGTTTCCAAAACTGTGTCTCCCACCAACCATGATGTGGCCATGGTGTTTGAAAATCTATCTAGCAGGGATTATCTGCCAATTTGGGAGCCTGATAAAAAATGAGCTATTTGCTTGGTTCTAGATTCACTGTACAATGCTAACAGTAACACATATCACTAATATCTACTTCATTCAACACAAACATGCCAACACAAAATGTTAAGAAACTGCTTCAAAGGATAGAGGCAAGTTCTTATTATATATATTATAACATATATAATCTCCAAATGGAAAGAGTATATCTATTTCTATCCATGTCACCAAATGGGAAAGACTACAAGCTAACTATTTAACAAGCAACTTCCCAATATGGCCCTGGGATGGATGAATGAATGCACAGATGTAGAGTGATATGCACATGTATAGATACAGATTTGCATGTATGTAGATATAGATAGGTACAGACAGGATAGAATCATATATATAACCTATACAATAGGGAAAAATATAATATTTTAAGTGGATGCATTGTTAAGGCCCCTAAAAGAAGAAAAGAAGCATAGTTAGAAGTTTCTCACAACGACAGGTTATTTAAAGTTTAGAATGTTCTCTTTGCATCTTTTTTCTCATTTTTCTATAATTTTTATTTGAAATCTGCAAAAAATACAATGAAAAATAAATATAGACAATGAGTTATTGTGATGGTACAACCATGACTGCCATCTTTCTGTTGATTAAATACATATACACAACACATTAGCACACCACCCCAAACTACAGTAACCAGAGGTCCTTGGAGAAACAGCCTCTCTCAAATCTGATGAAATATACAAGATGGGTTCTGAACATCTTGCCGAAAGCAAGAAAATTATAGATGATGCCAAAAGAATTAGGCACCAACTTGAAAATATGCCCATTAAGGAAAGGTGAGACACACTACGCTTTACTAATAGTAAGTCTTTCAACAATAATCATCCTCAAAACACACAAACAGAACCTTATCAGTCTCCACTGGAGACAGCTGCACAGTCAAGCATTATTCTGAAAACTGGTAAATAGAGGAAAACCTCATGCATATGTCTTGCTTTTCCTATATAAATTTTACCTTTGGGTGACCAAACAGACAATGAGGGGCAATTTCTCTACATAAATTAATCTTTACAATAAAATGACAAAATAATGAGAGAATTAGAATACATTCATTTTTCAGCCCCTCAAGAATCAAAATAATTTAGGTAATCCATTACACACCTCCTGATGGAAACTGAAGACACCCCAGATGAAGTATTCTTGCTAAAACATTGAATCCGAATCCCAATTTGGGCTTGGGATATAACTACTAGTTTGCAGGAAGGAGAGGGAACCAGGAAAGGTGTGAATACAATTCAGGAAATATAAGCAGCGAATCTAGACTAGAGGAAATGCTACAGGAATAAAACCAGTTTCTTCCACAGCATTTGATAAATTGTACCACAAAGGAGTGTTTGATTAGGGGAACATGTAAAGCACACATAAAATGTGTGTCAATCAATTGCTGGGAACACAACTACTAAATATACAAGTATTATTATTTTCCATGGTTTTTAACTTTTTTCTATCTTCTTTTTAATTTTTTAATTGGTACATTACCAATATTCATAACAGTGGGATTCATTATGCTGTGCTCATTTTATTTCTCTCTGAAATGAATACTTCAAAAATCAATTAAGACCTTTGTGCACCAAGAACATATTCTTCAGTGGTTATGGGTTGGTGGGAGTGTAAGGAAATGAAGGGCTTGCTCTCACATCTTGATAAATTAGAAGTATCTTTCCCACTCTTATTTTCTTCCTCTGCTTCCTCCACACAATTCTATTCATACTGGCACGTGAACTTCTTTGTGTGCCCCATGAGTCAGTTGAGTTGGGAATGCTAATCTATTTGAGCACAAGTGGAGATATCTCCATGAACATAAAGTACCAGGGGAGAACAGGTGCAGGAGTCATGAGAAGCCCTAACTTTATCTATGAATGTAATTCTCCATTTGATACAGAAGTGGAAATGCTAATAAAAGGCTTAGGAGAGATATCCATAACTGCAGGCAACACTGAACTGAGTTAGGGACGCCCTCCAAATTCATTCTACAGATTGCAATTCCCACCGTCTACCTTCAGCAATCCAAGAAGGCAGGCCACTTCATGATATCCTGTATGTTAAATCAAGCCTGGAAATCTAGTAGCAATATTGAACTATATGCTGAGTCTTACTTCTTCCCTAACTCCAAGGGTATGGTTTAGTTTTAAGAGTATATTATGAGCTGGGCACCATGATGCACACCTCTAATCCCAGTGACTTGGGAGGCTGAGATAGGAGGATCTCAAGTTCGAGGCCTGCCTCAGCAATTTAGCAAGACCTTCAGCAACTTAGTGAGACCCTATCTCAAAACAAATAAAAAAAAAAAACGATTTAAAACAGGACTGGGGACATAGGTCAGTGGTAAACCCCCACTAGGTTCAATCCCCAGTACCACAAAACAAAGAGTATAATATGAGTATATAGCACTCAGGGAGCAAGAGGGAGAGAGCAAAGGAACGGAAAATATTCTTTCTTTGCTTCTCTTAACGTAGCATAAAATCTACACTGTTCCATACCATTACTGACTATCAGCTAATTAATGATTAAAGAAATAAAAAAAAAAACCCAAGTCCTTCTCACAAAAACAAATGCATATTGCTCTCATAAACACCCAGGCAATCCAGTGAGGCATTAGTGAGCGTCTCCACTTTTCATCAAATTTAATACCAACTTAGAGGGCTTTGTTTAGCACTTTGGTTTCTTTACTTTCTATCAACCTTTCCTTCCTTCTT